>BPLR01011310.1:0-76691 GCA_021605095.1 Caerostris extrusa
ACTCGGTTTTATTGACTTGCCAATGTAATGTTTACTGACAAGCACAATACGCAGAAAATTTACTTAAGCATAACAACTAACAAATAATTGAAATGAATAACACTAACATTATAAACTAGTGAACATCCGCGGTTTACCCTCGGTAGTTATGTTGGGGTAAAAGAGTATCGCATATGCATGTAGGTCGATGCTTGGAATGCATATATATCCTGAATCAAACATGATTTTCATCCTGAAAATCCCTCAGGAACGGAAAAGCTAAATCAACGCGAATGAAACCGCAGGGTATCCACTTGCAAAAAAAAAAAAATGCTAATGAGATTTATGTAATTGTGATTTTCACTGACAATAGTTTGTAGTTATTGGATCAATTTTACTTGTACCAATAATTAAAAAGAGATTTAAGATGCTCATCGGTTAGCTTGTAAACATTCTTTTGTGTACTTCATTTTGGAGAATGTTTTCTCACACAAGTAGTACTAAAAACAGAAAAACAGCCCACGAGCAAATTTATGTAAATTATCAAATTTTATCAGTGGAAGACTCTTATAAAACTCCAAAAGATGAGTTTTGATATTTGCTCTTATTATATCACTGCACTGTAAATCAATAATTTCATTTCAAGTTCCAGGGATAGGGTTACAATGTCAATATCAAAGGATTTTTGAAAAATCTTAATTTCATTTGCAATGACATCAAAGTCTGAGAAACAATTATCAAAATTTATCTTCAAAGCACTCAAAAATTTCGACTGTAAAATCGACGGGAAATTCAGTCTCAGTATTGCGACTGAATATTTCACATGTTTTAAAATGTTGAAAAATTTTTACGTAATTTGTGATTGAAACAATATTATTTTCTGCGAAACAATATTATTTTCTGAACCAGCGAATTTAGCAAGCATATGCTCGCTCAGAGCGCTTATTCGGCGACTAGTGTAGAAATTATAGATAATGGCAGAAAAATTAAACGGTTTTAACCCTGGGTACTTACTGGGTAAACAGTATGGCCTTTAGGCTGGAAAGTTTGGAGACCCCTGCTCTGGGCTAATTAGGCCGGGAACTACCGTTTAACGTGGACACCGAACCACTAACAAACATGCATCTCACTGCCAGGATTCGAACATGGAATGCCTGTACTACCAAAGGCCAGAGTGCTAGCCAATTGACCATCAGGCCACAGACTCATGGAGGAAGGATTGAAGGATTCTCTCTTGAAAAGACATCTCTTTTACGGCCACTACCTGCTAATCAGTGGTTTTGATGGCATAAATTTCAATAGGATTTAATAATGAATACTGCAGTGATAGTGATGACGATGTCGCGCTATTTATTTCAAAGTCCAAGGTGACAAGGTTTGGTTAACTAATCGGTAACTTCGATGACATGGATTTTTAATAAATTTAATATTTAATAAGGCAATGACTATGATGACGATGCCATATTCACTTGTTTTCAAGTTAGACTATGTAAAAAAAATTGCACATTTGCACAAAAAGGGTATATTTCTTTTACACTACAAAAAGAAAGTATTTATCTGAATGGTTATTAACTTTGTATCATCAATGGTATATTTGAAACGCGAGCTTAAGGATATATATGCACATATTCGATATTGATAAAGGAACTTTTAATTATTTTTCACTTTTATGGTTTCGAACCTAATTTTTCAATTTAGAAACAAAGGTTATCCAATAGACATCCAGACGAAATGAAATATTTTTCCAATGAAAAAGAATAATATGTTTATTGATACCAAAGGTCGAAATCTTTTTCGAATTGATCTTTTATTTTTTTTGAAAAAGCAGCAAATAGCGTATTGAACTAATACTTTCCAAACAATCTCCATAGTGATTACGGAGAGAAAATCGAACGATTCAATCTCTTCAACGCAAATATCCGAAACGTAGCACGTAATTGATTAAATCTCTTATCCCCTTAAAAAAGAAAAGCAATGCTCTTTTGCAAGGACTATGTTTCTGCAGCTAATCAGCGTTTCGATGGCATAAAAACGTAAATGATTCATTTTCTCTGAGTACCTCGCTCAAGAAGATTATAATAACATATGCAGATTAATTTGGAGACATCTGATGGAAGCTAAAAGTATCATATGGTTTTTTTCTAAAATATTTTACTATGGAATAAAAATATCATCTATGGAATCTAAAAATATCATCTATGGAATCTAAAATATCATTAATTTTTTTTTACCAATCTGAAGAATTAGAGGGAAAGTTAAACGTATTATTTACTTTATTATTATCTCTGGAGGTTTTTAAAAAAAGGAGCCACTTAAAAATAAGACTTGATTAAATATTTCTTTATAACTTTCCAATATTTACGCCGATGACATGGATTTAAATAGAATTTAATTATCAATAATGAAGAATGACGATGTCAAGTCGGTCTCCTAGTGGATTTGTTTGGCTTTCGTTCTACTGTCATTTTTTGCACACTTTGGGCTAATTAGACCGGGGACTACAGTTTAACGTGAATACTGAACCACTCACAAACATGCATGTCACTGCCAGGATTCGAACATGGAATGCCTGTAGTACCAAAGGCCTGAGCGCTAGCTAATTGACCATCAGCCCACAGACTTCGTCACGGAGGAAGGATTGAAAGATTCTCTTGAAAGACGACAACTGTCTTACGGGTTAGTTAAGACAGTAATTTGGTTTTGATGGCATGCATTTCAATAGGATTTAATAATGAATATTGCAGTGATAATGATGACGATGTGAGCTATTTATTTCAAAGTCCAAGGTGATTATGTTTAGTTAACTAATCAGTAGTTTCGATGACATAGATTTAAATAGGATTTAATAATTAATAATGCGATGACTATGATGACGATGTCCATATTCATTTGTTTTCAAGTTAGATAATAAAAACAGATTGCCCATTTGCTATAAAAATTATTTATATAAAAAAGATATAAAAAAAGGTATATATTTCTTATACGCTATAATTTGGAAAGAAGGTATCATCTGAATGGTTATTTACATTGCATTTCAAACGTAACGCTTTCAGGCTTGAGGATATATATGCACATTCTAGATATTGACAAAGAATTTTCAATTAGTTTTCACTTTTATGGTTTCGAAACATAATTTCAATTTAGAAACCTAATGAAGTTATCCAATAGACATCCAGACTCGTACGAAATGAAATAAAATATTTAGAACTTCTGAATCAAATATTGAAAGAAGAGCAAACAATTATGTTTCTATGTAAAGAAAAAAATATCGTCATCTTTTTCCAATTAAAAAGAATAATCTTTTATTGAATACTCGGTCTTTTCTATTTTTTTTGAATTTTTGAAAAAGCAGCAAATAGCTTATTGGACTAATACTTTCCAAACAATCTCCATAGTGATTACGGAGAGAAAATCGAACGATTCAATCTCTTCAACATAAATATCCGAAACGTAGCACGTAATTGATTAAATCTCTTATCCCCTAAAAAGAAAACAATGCTCTTTTGCAACGACTATGTTTCTGCAGCTAATCAGCGTTTTCGATGGCATAAAAACGTAAATGATTCATTTTCTCTGAGTACCAAGCTCAAGAAGATTATAATAAGATATGCAGATTAATTCGGAGACATCTGATAGAAGCTAAAAGTATCATATGGGGTTTTTTTTCTTTTTACCAATCTGAAGAATTAAAGGAAAGTTAAACGTATTATTTACTTATCTCTGGAGAATTTTTAAAAAACCGGAGCCCCTTAAACCTAAGACTTGATTAAATATTTCTTTATAACTTTACCAATATTTACGCCGATGTCATGGATTATGTCAGGGAAAGGATTTGCGGAACTAATTACGGTTCGCAGTTAAGGTAAGAGGGCACAGAAAAGAAAATATTGATTTAAGGGATCTGGTCTCTGCAACATCTTTAAGAAATTGTATTTACCGGTGGAGGTTTTTTTTAAAAACTGTTAAATAAAAAGATGTGCTGAAATTAAAAGTGAAAGTCAATTAAGTAAATTAATTGAGACAGACAATATTTTGAGTTGATTTTTTTTTTTTTTTCGGAATTATATTTTGAGGTTTTTAATAAAACTCTTAAGAATGGTGTAGTGGAAAACGATTTTATCTTTAAATAAATGTAGCAAGAAATAAGTTTTTGAGTGTTTGTATCTATTTGATTGTATATAATTTTGAAATTATAACATTTTAGAGATGTACGTTATATTAGGCTCCCAGCAAACGATAAGTGTTTTCTTTTCCATTTTGTACATCGTTTGTTTGTTTTGTTTTGTTTAGTGCTTTTCAATTATGTATTTACATTTTAATTTTTTACTATATTAAAACTGGCATCATTAATAATTTCAAAATATTATCAAACAAAACTGTCTGTTTGTAAGTAATAACATTAGATGTTCTATAGCCTGAAATGTTAAACTCTTTTCTTCAATTCCTACTATTAGTTCACACTCTCCCTATATATATCTTGTTCAAATTTTCAATCGTTCATAAAATGCTTAATCACTTACTTTCAATTTTCCACTCAAGTTCAAATACATAAAGATTTTTAATTCATTTTTATTCAAGAATTGGATTTTTCACCTTTAAACTGTTAATACAGTTTTTTTTCAAATATTTAAAATTATTACTTCATTTTAAACCTTTTTTTAAAAAAAATTTAAGTAATTCATTTTTAGCCATCTGAGGTGGTGGTTTTTTAAATTTATTAAGGTGTTTTTATCTACCAATAGATGGCGCCAATCAGTAAAAAAGGAATGAAAATTATTGATAAAGGACTTTGGTGGCTTAAAATATAGTAAATATAATTTAAAAATTAAACATTATATATATTTTTTTTGAAATTTTTTTTATATATTCACACTCTTCTTATATATATTTTTATATGTTGAACGTTTATTTTTTAATTTTTTGTCTATTAATTTCATAGCAGTTTTGAATAATTGTTGCTAGATGGCGCCAGATAAATTAAAAAAAAGAAAAATTTTCAAATAAAAATGTATCATTTTTGCAGCCTATGTATTACTTTTTTTTTTTTTATAAAAAAAAACCCCTCAATTTTATTATGTTTGTACAAAATTTAATCAAAGAAATTGAATGACATCAATAAATTTTTGTAGATATTACTAAAATGAGACCGAATCTAAATTCTTACAAAAAATATTTATTTCCTCTTTTTTTCGTTTGTCCTTACTTTACATAGTGTCTTATTATTAGAAATGTTGTATATTAACAGCAAAAATTATCGAATAAAAATGGATTATTATTTTTTTTTTTTTTTTTGTCATATAAATGAGCATGATGTTTGAAAATAATATTGAACTGATTCGATATTTTACAATAAATTCTGTATATTTGTATATTTGTTTCGATTGCTTTCATTGCTGTGTGGTACAATTTTGCGTTTTTTTTGTTGCTATTATGAAGCCTACTACTGTGCACAAAAAGTAAGAAAATTTTTTTCTAAAACTCTTTATTTATTCTTCTAAATTTATTTCATCGCCTTCAAAGTAATCACCTCCGGACACAAGGCACTTATGGCAACTATTTTCCAATCCTCAATGCATGCTAAAAAGTCATCGGCAGGGATGGCCTTCAAGACACACGGCGATTCACGTTGAATTTCTTCAATCGACTCAAAACGGTGTCCCTGGAGTAGTCTTTTGAGTTTAGGGAATAGCCAGAAGTCGAACGGTGTGAATATGGTGGTCGTGGAACGATATGAGTTTCATTTTTGGCGAAAAAGTCACGAAGAATTAATGCAGTGTGAGCTGGTGCATTCAGTATGTTCGGTACCCATCGAGATTTGACGCGTTTGAAGCCCAAAATGGAATTGACCGATCCTTTTAAAATTCCAACATCATCAGCAAGGTCTCTAATAGTAAATTGTGATAAATTAAAATTATCATTTGTCACGACACAATTTCTTAATATATAACCACTGAAACTAAATTATGAATACTTGTGTTAAGTTCATAGATTTTTTTATAAAATTTTAAAATGTTGATTAAATAATTAAAAGATTTTTCGTCCTATGTAACATTTTAAAAATGCATTAAATATTTCCATTATAATTTTGATGCAAATTATAATTAGATGGCATATATAATTATTATTTAAAAATATTATAAGTAAAATACAGTCTTGGTTTAAACTGGTCATTGTCAAATGCTTTCTAATCCAGTAAAAGTATTAAAATGTTAGTTGTTTAAATGAAAAATATTTTATAACTAACGTTGCATCCAGCATCTAAAAATAATAATACATTTTTATACGATAAGTTTCTACAAAAATTATTATGACACATAAGATTCAAATGCACATTTATTATGTTTGTATACATAGGTATGATAATATACAAATATAACATACAATGTCTTGGAATTTCAGAATATATTTATATTTCTTTGAATATTTAAAATACTTATTTTGCACAAATGCATAAAAAACAGTTGTGAATGTAGTGAAATTTGCAAACATTTCTTTCTCGTTGATTTTTTCATTTTATATAAAGAATATCAACAACGTGTTTCTAAGTGTTTTTTTCTAAGATATTTCAGACAGCATAAGGTGTATTACGTAGATTTCTTAAGTTTGGTTTCCGTATTCGTCACCGTCATATTTCCTCTAAAACTTACATTATACTCAACAATACATTTTATTTCTAACAAAGCATTTTTAAAAATAAAACGTCTTTTTAGTCATGTATTTTCAGAGTTTTATAGATCTACTAGCTGACCCGGCAAACGTTGTTTTGCCATATATATTATTTCTATAAAATATTTTTTAATTAAATAAAAAAAAAAAATAACTCACTATAAGTCTGTGGAAATGTGGTTATGATTGGAAGAGGAATGGAACGTTGCAAAAAATGACGGCGTATAAAATGATAATACAGTAACCACTTATTTATTTCATCATTTATATTTTATTAATTTAATAAATATATTTTAAATTACATTATATAATAGCTGTATATACATCAAAAATAGTTATTTACATATTTACTATTAATTATGGCAATTAAAAAATAATCAACTCAATCTCTAAGTGCAATGGAGTGTACAATATAGTCCGTGGGAAAAACATCGTGAGCCCAAATTTAAGCCACAAACAGACATCGTTTTAATGAAGTTAAATAACAAAATTGACAAAAAATAGTTTTTCCTGTCTGCATTTACACTGCTGTTTACAATTAAGGCAATTTTCATTTAAAGTTGAATATCTCATGAACTAGTACTAGAAAAAGAGGTGGACAACCCAAATGATGTTTCGGGCCACTTTGGAAATGCATCCTAACTCCATGGGCCGCATATAAATTTATATGTCCCCATATTAGATTTAGACTCACTAGAGACATTTTTTGGAGTGAAAAATTGAAACATAATGAGTTACTATTGTTGGGTTTACTATCAATCTTACATCTTACAATCTTACATAAACGTAGATAATATAATAATAATGATACTAAACGCTCATTTTAAAGAAATATATAACCCTAAAAATGAAATTTAAAAAAAAAAATATATAAATATAAGTGAAATAAAAAGAAATGAAATCATTAAAAAATATTTATTTTACTAGTGCGATATTTGTTTCTCCAAACTTTCGTTCAGCTTTTGCAAATCGATCTCAATTTGGCTATTAGCATATCGGAATGGATGTTGCAGGTTAGCGTCCGTTATGTTCGAGCATATTTTGTGTTTGATCAATTTCATTTTAGAAAAAGCAACAACGTTTAAACGATTCACGATGTAAGTTGAACCAAAAAGCGCTAACAACTTCAGTTAAGAGTCTGGTTTGCTCTGTTATCAACAATCAACTGTGCGTATCTATTGTTGGTCACTGCAACACTGAGGTTACTTAAAGTGAAACATGGAACCTGTTATATTAGATGTTCCAAGATGTGCTCACATCATGATTTCGCAGATTATAATTTAATTATTCTGCGAACTCATAACTGTAAATTCATAAATAAAACAAGCAATATCTGTCCTGTATATTCCCAAGAATATTATTTTAAAATCTAAGTTAATATTTTATCATCATTTCCACAATTATTTTTGAATATATGAATGCACACTTAATGCATTTCTTTAATACATTGGTTTTCACTACTTTGGTACTCTGCAGATAATACCGGTGTACGTGAATTTTTCTTTCTAATGCAACTGGCAAACACTTACACGGCTTGGTCTTGGATGCCTTAAGGCAAGCGCTGCACAGATGTTACTCACTTTGCATTCCCAGGGGGCGCGTATAGCTTGATGGTAAGCCACGGACGCGGTAACAATGTAACGCTCACGATCCTATTAGGACCGAGACCTACGGCTTAAAGTTGATTCGAACCAGTACAAACACCCATGGCAACGCCGGGAGTTCGAACCCGATACCTGTGGTACCGACTGCCAGAGCGCCAGCCCCTCGGCCATCAGGCTCCGGTGTACGAATATGAAGAACTCAATTTTAAGACCCACGTGTCTCCTGTTGTTAACAACAGTTTTGTGTAACAAATTTTGTTGTATAATTTTAGTACTTTCCGAGATAGAAAATATGCATCAGAATATATGTATTTACAATCTCCAGGAAAAATCCATACATAAACATGAATGTTATAATCACAAAATTTATTTTTTAATAATGTCTTTTTTTGTTATTGTTATCAACAGATTTGTATAGCATATTTTGCGATGTAATTTATGGTGCATTCAGAGATAAAAATTATGCACTGAAATCGTTAACAACTTCTAACAACCAACCTTCTAGTCATCAAATTCAATAAAAGCTTATACCAATCTATTTTTGTCAGCAACAATTTTTGTATGACAAATGTTGAGATACAATTTATTGTGCATTCAGAAATATAAATTATGTGTATTAAAATCCACGCATACTTCTAACAATCTCAGGCCCAAACTCATAGACAAACAACAGCCATTATTAATGAAAAAAGATAAACACGTTGCCTTCACACAAAAAGGCACCTTTCTCAAAGAAGTCCTCTTCGACATCGCGTCAGTCATTCGGAAGTGTGGCATCGTCAAATAATCCAGCTAATAGGATTTGTCCTGGAGGCACGTTCTGCTATTTTAGGCAGCATTCATTGAAGAATGTTAGTTTTTGCGCAACTACATTCAACATCTCTGGAAAAAAAAAATGAATATAAGGTAAAAATCAAGTAAATAAAGCAGAAGAAAATAAAGTCGTATGAAATGCAAACGTTTCGTTAAAAAATTTTTTTATTCATTGAAGTTTAGAAAGGTATGTCATATATATTTCAGTTTTCTTTTTTTATGTTGTACAATATATAGCACCATTCAGATACACAACAAATTTAACAATTTTTACGTAAAACCAATATACGAATATGAGAAACTCAATTACGAGACTAGCAATGCTCCTATTGTCTACAAAATTTTTGTATAACAAATTTTATTGTATAATTTATTGTACTTTCGAAAGTATGCATCAGAATAGATGCATTTACAATCGCTAGGAAAAATTCATACATAAACATGAATATTTTAATCACAAAATTTATTTTTCAACAATGGGGCCTGAATGGCAGAGTGGCTAGCGCTCTGGCGCTCGGTACCGCAGGTTTCGGATTAGAGTCCCGATGGTGCCATGGATGTTTGTAGTGGTTCGGAATTCACTTTAAACCTGCAGGCCCGGTCTAACATGATCGTACAGTGTTGTGGGGGTATTGTTACTCCACGTCCGTAGCTTATCTTCAAGTTCACGCACCTCCTCAGTAGTGATAAGTGAGTAACGTCGGTGCAGCGCTTGCCTTAAGGCCTCCAAGACAAATGTCTAAATGTTTGTCAGCTGCATTAGAAAAAAAAAGTTTTTTTAACAATGTATTTTCTTTATTGTTACCAACAAATTTGTTTAGCAATTTTTGAGATGTACGGTGCATTCAGAAATGGAAATCGATAAAAACTTCTAACATCCTCCTAGTGATCAAAATCAATAAAAACTTATAGCAATCTATTTTTGTTAACAGCAATTCTGTATGACAAATTTTGAGATACAATTTATTGTGTATTGAGAAATATAAATTACGTATATTAAAATCAACGCATACTTCTAACAATCTCCAGGCCAAACTCATAAACGAACAACAGCCAATATTAATGGAAAAAGATAAACACGTTGCCTTGACACAACAGGCACCTTTCTGAAAGAAGTCCTCTTCGACATGGTGTCAGTCATTCGAAGTGCGGCATCGCCAAATAATCCAGCTAATAGGATTTATGCTGGAGGCACGTTCTGCTATTTTAGGCAGCATTCATTGAGGAATGTTAGTTTGGCGCTACATTCACGATCGCTGGAAAGAAATGCATGCAATGGAAATATCAAGTAAATAAATCGGAAGGAAATAAATTGAAAAAATTTCGTTAAAGAAATTTTTTTTTGTACATTGAAATTTAGAAATGTATGTTATATATTTTTAAACTTTTTTTTTGTGTGAAAAAGTTATTGGGAAAAAGTGTGTAAAGTGCTCGTTTAGCAAAAAATGGATGTATCAGAAAATTTTATATTTTCTGCTTTTAGCAATTTTCAATTTTTCCAGGAAAAGTTTAATAATTTATTATTAAATAATTATAAATTATAATAAATAATTTAAATTATATTGATAAATTATAATTTTATTTTTAAATTAATATTTAAAACGGATCACAGAACAGGGCGACTTTTGAAGTCTGCTTGTGATGCACGTTGCAGTCACTACTTTCCGAAATGGAGTGATTCAATGTTATTGTGACAGTATATGACAAAGTGACAAAGTTTCGGTTATATTGTGACTAATCATCCATGTCCGGCATCACGAAAAGGACAACCTATAAGTAATTTACTCATGTAGGGGTAAAGAGGTAGCTTGTGTTGCGATGGAGCACCCTTAGGAAAGAGTCTGACTTGGCTCCTAGTCGCTGAAGGTTTATTTAATAAAAAATAACCTATAATAATATTTTCATAATATTTGACTGCGTTCCCGGTATAGTAAATAAATAAATAAATTTCTGAGAAAAAAAATTGAATCTGTGTTGTTTTTTATCTCACGTGGTAGACAGAAACATCTACACCAAGTCATCAGAACCCTGTGTGGTTTAATTTAAAGAAGAAATAAGAGGGGGGGGGCAGCTTCTGTTGCGATAGAGTACTCATAGGTAGAAGTCTGACTTGGCTCCATGTCATTGAAGAAGGAGGGCAGTGCCTTTGTTGGAGGACTTTAGGGGAAGGACTACTCCGCATTTGAGTATCGTATGGGAGATAACCCGGAAAACTCTCACCAGATAGTCCGACTCACGAGGCAAGATGCTGAACATAACAACCGCCATCAAGGCTCCTCGTTTTTTTGAAGTGTCTACAACAATATTGCCAGCAGATTGAACCCTCAGCTCTAATGCTCCCCAACGGCACACGTTACCACTGAGCTATTAGTCGGGCACCCTTAAAAATCCTTTTGATAGGCAACATCGTCCGTTAATTTACCCTTCGCATACATATGTAGAACACGAAATTGACCAATTTACAGTAAACAATAAATAAATATGAAAAGATCATCATCATCATCAGTGGCGCTATAACTCCATGGTAGGCCAATGCCGTCTGCCTGCTGGCCGATTTCTAGACAGTAGATATTTTCTTTTTACGAGGTAGGGCTGTCAGCTCTACGCCCAAAACTCTACAGTCCTGTTAGACCGGGACCTGGACCATCCATGCCACTGCCGGAACTCGAACCCAAAACCTGTGACACCGAGCTCTAGAGTGCTGGTCACTCGGCCATCCGACCCCTAAATATGAAAAGAAACATGCTAAAAATTTAAAAATAAAAAAAAGAATATAAAAATTTCTTACATTTCTGTTTTTATTTTTTCCTCTTTATTATAATTAATTTTGAAGTTATGGTTAATTTTTATGGTTTTTGTTGCTCTAGGTTTTTTGTTTACAATTATAAGCAAATTATTATGAAATAAAGAAATGTAATTTCTTTAGTGTAAATACTGCCACTTTTTATTTGGAGAATAATAGTACTGAATATTATTTTTTTGCCTACACGCTATAATTAAAAGCACAAATTGATATAAAATTATTTTTTTTAATAATTTCTAATTTGATTATTAACAAGATTATAGCAAGTTGTAATTAATTAGTTAATTGCAGTAAATTTCGTTTAGGAATTAATTAGACATTTTATTACAGTAAACAATATTTTATATCCATTTATCATGTTTTACTCTTATTGATTGTATTTAATTTCGACTTAATTAAAATAATTATTACATTTCACTGTCCTTTAATTTTTTTCTGCCGCTCTTTTTAATATAAATAAATAATTAAGATAATTTTTTTATAAGCTAATTCAATTTATTAGACTTTTTTTGCAATAAATGCCTACATCATAATACTATAATCATTTTATTTTTTTTTTATCACCTTTATTTAAGAAAATGAAGAAAGTGTCTGGTGGTATGTGTTGATGTCACTGTTTTTTATGTCTGGTGGTATATGTTGCTGTTATTGTTTTTATATATTTGGTGGCATGTGTTGTTGATACTGCTTGTATGTATCAGGTGTATGTTGCAATATGCTTTATGGTATATGTTGCTTTCATTGCTTGTATGTATCTGATGACGTGTGTTAATGTCATTTTATGTATCTGATGGTATGTGTTACTGGTTACTGCTTCATGTATCTGGTGATATGTGTTACTGTTACTGCTTCATGTATCTAGTTGTATGCAGTTGATTACACAGCTTTTATAGATCTGGTGGTATGTGTTGATTACACGGCTTTTATGGATCTGGTGGTATGTGTTGCTTACACAGCTTTTATAGATCTGGTGGTACGTGTTGCTTACACAGCTTGTATATACCTGGTGGCATGTGTTGCTGTCATTGCTTGTATGTAACCGGTAATAAGTGTTACTGTAAGTGCTTTTATGTATCTGATAGTATATTGTAATATATCTGGAGGCATGTTTTACTGCCACTGCTTGTATGTATCTAGTGGTATCTGTTACTGTCACTGATTGCATGTAACTGGTGGTATGTGATGGCATCACTGTTTGTATGCTTCTGTTGATGCGTGTTACTATCACTAATTTTATGCATCTTTTGTGGTATGCATTCCTTTCGCAGCATGTATGCATTAGATGGTATGTTTTTCTGCTACTGCCATGTATTTGAGGTTATGTGTTACTGCCCCAGCTGGTATGTATTGCTTTCATAGCTTGTATGTATCTGGTGGTATGTGTTTCTTTTACTGCTTTTATGTATCTTGTATGTATCTAAGGGTATGTGTTGCTTTCTTAACTTGCATGGATCTGGTGGTATGTGTTGCTCTCACTGCTTGTATGTGTTACAAGTAGCTTTCACAGACTTGAGTTGGTGGTATGAGTTGTTTTCCCAGTTTGTATGTATGTGTTGTTCTCACTGTTGTATGTGCTACAAGTAGTGAGAACAATATGGTGCTTGTATGCATCTGGTGGTGTGTTGTAATAATATGTTGTGGCATGTATATTGCTTTCACTGCTTTCATAAACAATACAACTGGAGGGAGATTTTGAATGAAAATCTGACAGCAATGTATGTACAGCTTCTCTCATCGACAATCACGATTTCTCATGGTAAAATCTGCATGCCTATCACAGCAAGTTAGTTTACTATTCGTGCCTTGCATTGGTATGACATAAGGTAAAGTCCAATAATAAGTAGCTTATAAATACTTATAAAAAATAAATATTTTAAAAAATGCATGGTACATGAGAAACAAAATATGTTTTCCTTCAGCTAATGAAAGCATCAAAGAAAAAAACATCACAAAAATATTGATATGTTTATTATTATCTTTATATTGTGCAATTATAAATAAATACCCTGTTTAAAAACATTATAAATACAATTATATCTGTCCCCCTTCTAAATTTTTGTTGGGAATTCAAATGCATCCTAATTCAAATGCTCCGCTACGTTATATCAGATTTTCGAGTTTTTTAGACCCCCTATAATCTAATTTTTTTTTAATGTATTGCGATCATGTTTTTCACTTGATATGCTTGCTATGTAATGTGTATTTTTGATTTTCGTATGCGTAAATAATATTGGAAGATTCGATATTGAGTTTGTTGACATGTTACGACAGCGACGCATGAAATATGTTTTTGGTGATGTAACATAAACAGCTCGCATACTGTGACTTCGCGAACGGATTTTTTAAAATTCTCCTTTCTAAATTTTTGGTGCCTCTATTTAACATCTTTTAAAAATTCAGGAGCAGAAAAAAATGAAAAACATTTACTAATCATTAAAAACATTTGGGCTGGTAATTATGGATTTTTGTTCGTAATATTTTTTTCTTCTTTTTAATTAAAAAAACACATTTTACAGCCAAAAACACAAAGAAAATAAGCAAAAACTCAAGTTATCCAAGATTTCAAAGCAACCAAATTTCACTCTATCATACTCACTCTATCATCTCTATCTCTCTATTCACTCTATCATCTCTATCAAATTTCACTCTATCAACGACATTGAATAAAATTATATTCCATCTTTTGCACTATAGATTCTTTAATCGATGAAGTTGTAATGAAATCCCCTGACATTGCTCCTTCAATGTAATACTTTGACCGACTCGCATTCCAATAGTAAAGTGCACAGAGTTTTTGAACATCATCTTCCTTTTATCTATACCATCTAAGGCTTATGAAGGAAGGACTTTTAGGAGTAACTGAACCACGTTTGCATGTCGCATGAGTATTTAGCCTATCTATTGTTATTTAACCTGACTAAAGTTGAGGGATTCTTTCCATACATTGTTATGTTTAAAATATTAAATATAACGTAACGTAAGTAAAAAGGTAACATTTCTATTTAATATAAAAGTTTATGAAGTTATTTTCAATTCAATTGATATTTAACAAAAAGAAAAAATATTTTTCAAACTGAAGCATTTTTTAAGAAATGAACATTTAGCAATAGTATTAGAGAACTAAATTACTTTAAATGCTATTTAATTTCACATTTTAATACAACAGCTTAACGTTGTTTTTCAGGAACTAGATTATTTGTGGGGACTAATGGTCAAGTGACTAATGCTCTGGCTCTTGGTACCAGAGGTTTCGGGCTCGAGTCCCGGAGGTACTGTGGATTTTTGTTGTGGTACGGTAACCACAATAAACAGTATGCCCCGGTCTAGTATGGCAACTACTACTAAACCACACCACATTACTGTTTCCTAGAGCTGAGTTGCCTCTATACAGTTAGGTCTAGTATGACTGTAGAGCGTTGGGAGTAGGATTGTCAACCCTACTCCGTAAAAGAAAACTTCTCCTGTCTAGAAATCTGCTGGTAATCAGATGGCCTTTTTCCACCATGGGGCTATTGCGCTAGAGAAGAAGACTATTTGTGGGGACTGATGGCCAAGTGACTAGCGCTCTGGCGCTTAGTAATATCGGTTTTAGGTTCGAGTCCTGGAGGTATCACGGATGTTTGTAGTGGTTCAGAATCCACTTAGGATAGTAGGTCCCGTTTTATTATGATTTTTTGTTGTAGATTAAAAAACCCTACCCTGTAAAAAAAAATTTTTTTTGTGTTCCGAAATCTTGCAAAACCCTTGGCTACCAGGCCATTGAAGAAAATTAGACTATTTTTAATATAACTATTCATAATTCGTAGATGTTGAATTCCAATGCCAGTTGTTTGATTTGATGTCAGTTACCATTTATGATCTATATAGAAAAACAAACAAACTACAGATAAAAAGCAATACCAAATTTTAAAACGCTAACTAAAAAAACAATACTATTATGACTGATTATCAGTTAATAGCAACTGATGTATTGACTAAAAGTAATACTTCAGTGGGTCTCGTGTTCTACATATGTATGCCATGAACAGCCTATCGATGGATGATGTAGGGAGAGAATTATCTTCTGCAAGAATTTTAGGTGTAGTTGCTCCATATTTTCGTGTCGTATAGAAGGAAAACCGGAATACTTTTTATCACTGCAAGGTATTTAACAGTTTGATTATCACTGCAAGGTATTTAACAGTTTGATTATCACTGCAAGGTATTTAACACATGTCGCCACAATCAGCATCAAATCATTATTCTTGAAAGTAGTAACCGTAACGGATGTCACCAATGCATTTGAAGACCTCTGCATGCTGGAGGTCTCTAGACAGATATTGCCTATTATTGGAGTACTTTATTCTTGAGTTTAAATGCATATCCATATTAATGCGGCGTTTTAATTAATATTAGACCAGGAATGGCCAACCCAAAAGATCTTGAGGGCCACTTTGGAAGTGCAGCCTTACTTCTCCGGCTGCATTTAAAAATCACTTATCCCAATGTTAGATTTAGACCCACTATAGACATTTTTTGGAGTGAAAAATTAAAACACAATGAGTTATTATTATCGTGTTTACTTTTATTTTTACATGTAAACATAGATAATATAATAATAATGATACTAAACGCACACTGTAAAGTAATATATAACATTAAAAACGAATTATAAAAATATATAAATATAAGTGAAATAAAAAAAATGAAATTAATAAAAAATATTTATTTTACTAGTGATATATTTGTTTCTCCACTCATCATGAGTTCGCATAATATAACTTAATTATTCTGCTAACTCATAACTGTAATCTCATAAATAAAACAGACAATATCTGTCCTATATTCGCAGGAATATCATTTTAAAATCAAAGTTAACTTTTTTTCATTATTTCGACAAATAATTTTTGATATATGGATGCAAACATTGTGTATTTTTTTAATACACTGGTTTTCACTACTTTGGCCATTATAAAATAAATGTATTTTGTAAAAGTGCGGTAAATCTCATAGGCCTGAACAATATTGAAGGCGGGCAGCGGGTTGGCCACCCCTGTATTAGGCAATGAAGAGAAACCAACAACCTCAGAGACATACATTTTTTACTAATAGGTCACTTTTACTGTATTTTTATGCATGCTATTAGAATTAGCCAACAGACACTGAATAGAGTTTCGACATACGCCTGAATATCAGCAAAATGATTCGTGAAGTGAAATACAAAATATATGATCATTGCAAGTTTAATGCCCATCATTGAAAAATACCCTTCATAACATTCTTTAAGACATCCGATGTACAAATCTATTTTCAAGATACAATTGCTGATGTAAAATAATTTGCTAGACGGAATCGGATTTATTTGGGAATTAATCTTACATTTTTTTGCGATACTTCAAACAGATTCTTTGCAAATAAATTGGAAATTACTTCTTGCATATAATGTAAAGATTAAGAAAGCCCGGATGTACGAATCAGCCAAGAAAGGATAAAAAGAGTTTTCCAGTTTAAAGAGAACCCTGGAGGATTGCAACAAGCGAATATCAATTTTGAGTCATCAGCTTGGTTGAGAGTTTTATAGAAATTCATATCCATCCTCTTTGTTAAAGTAAGATTTAATACTAATAACGCGACGAGAGACCTTATTACTGCAGATGAAGTTTTAGAAAGACATTTTTTTTATAAGTAATCACTTCAAATAGTTTTATGAGAAAATACATACTTTGGATAATTCAGAGTTAGAAAAGACTCAAATTTTCGTATCTATTTTTCAATAAAATTTTTACCATTCTTATTTTGATAATTAATTTCTACATATTTGATTTAATTGTATTGTTAATAAAATTTTAAGCCTAGTTTTAAGCATTATGTCTCTAATATAATAAACATAATCATAATAAAATCATCTGGCATAACATAATGCAATAAATTATTTATATATATATACATATATATATATATATATATATTTCTTTTCTGAGTATTTAATTTTGATTTTATTAAATTCAGGTTTTACGGCTTTCGTGAACAACATGTTTTATGCACTATTTTTGTATCATTTATTTTTAGCATGAGCTAATGTTGTTTTTACTGTTCAACCTTTCGGTACTTGTATTGTCTAATGTAATGTGCAGGTTCGGCAACCGGATTGTAACTGGGCGTGGTTGGGTTGAGATACTTGAGGCACAGGTTGAAGAACTTGAAGCTTTATTGACAGCGCACAAACACCACACACATACAATTGCAAACAGACAATATTTAACCATTTAAAGACATATAATTAAAAATTTGTGGAAGGATTCCATTTCTAAGCCGTAAACCCGATACTCAAATACGAGCAGGATGCGGAAAATATACTTCTTCTCCGAGTGAGAGTCTGCAGATCAATAACCGTTTTCTTGCCAGTGTGTAGGAGGAATCATGGTTACACTAATTATTTTCTGTTTCGTTGTTGCAGAATATACGCACTTCGGGTGTGTATATATATATATATAGAGAGAGAGAGAGAGAGAAATATATATATAAAAATGAATGAACGACTATGTATATGTGGAAGCTTATTTAGAAGCTATGAAATAATTAGATTTGAATAATATTAAACAGTTTCGTCTCAAATAAATTGGAAATTACTTCATGCATATAATATAAGGATTAAGAAAGCCCGGATGTACGAATCAGCTGAGAAGGATGAAAGAGTTTCCCAGTTTAAAGAGAACTCGGGAGAATTGCAACATGCGAATATCTATTTTGAGTCATCAGCTTGGTTGAGAGTTTTATGGAAATGTATACCATCCCTTTGTTAAAATAGGATTTAATACTAATAACGCGACGAGAGACCTTATTACTGCAGATGAAGTTTTAGAAAAATATTTTTTTTTACATTAAAGGACTTGAAACGGTTTTATGGGAATATCTCTAATATATTAAAAAACGTACTTTGGATAATTCAGAGTTGGAAAAGACTCAAATTTTCCTTATATGGTAAGCAGGTTGGGCAACCAGATTGTAACTGGGTATGGTTGAGTTGAGATACTTGATTCACAGGTTGGAGAACTGGAAGTTTTATTTACACGCGCTAAAACACCACACACATACAATTGCAGACAGACAATATCTAACCATATAGACATATAATTAAATATTTGTGGAAGGATTCCACTTCTAAGCCGTAAACCCGATACTCAATTACGCCCAGGATGCGCGAAATATACTTCCTCTCCGAGTGAAAATCCTAAGAGCAATTGACCATTTCTCCTGAATGTAAAAGGATAGGGGCTCTTGCTAGTGCGTAGGAGGAATCATGGTTACACTATTGATTTACAGTTTCGTTGTTGCAGCTTATACACACTTCGGGTATATATATATATATATATATATATATATATATATATATATAGAAATATATGACTATATATATATAGTTATATATATATATATATATATATATATATAGTTATACATATATATATAAAATGGATGGATGATTACGTATCTTAAAAACTTATTTAGAAGTTTTGAATTAATTATTTCATTTTTAAAGTTACGAAATAGTATTATTAAATATTTTTAATTAAACTAAACTGAAACTATTATTATTTACTTTTATTTATTATTTATTTTTTATTTCATTATTATTTTTTTTTATTTCACTTCAACTTTAAAAAACTGTTACTATTAGCGAAATCATTATAAAAAAATTAGATAGAAAATTCGTAGTATTAGTTTATAATTTAATTTCCAAACTTATATTATTATATTTTTAATTCCTTCTATTAGTTCACACTCTCCCTATATATATCTTGTTCAAATTTTCAAAATCGTTAAAAAATACTTTTTATTTATCCACTCAAGTTCAAATACATTTTTTGAGCTTGTAATTAAATTAAATTAATTAATTTTAGTTTTTTTAATTTAAGTTGCATGTACCTTCTAATAGATGGCGCCACGTGTAAAAGGAAAATTTCAACTTAATTTCTGAAGGACTTTTTGCAATATAGTGGAAAAAAAGCAGGAATTGATTTAAAAACATTTTTTTATATTACTTGTTTGTTTAAACTTTATATTTTTTAATATAAATGATAACAAGATTAAAGGTGAAAAAATTGTTGCGAATTCTTAGATTACAATAAGTACTTTATTTAGCCGATTTATGTCATTTTAAAGGCTGTCATTTCAAATCTCAAACCTTTAATTCTGAACAGATATTTGTTTTAATTAAATTTTACCAGAAATAAAAACATATTATTTTCCTTAGCAAGCCGACGTCTGGGCATAATTGTTAGTTTAATGTAAGAATTAAGCTGAATTTCAAGAACTGCTTGTATTAACTATATATTTGATCATTATTATAACTTCATATTTATGACAGCCCCTTTTATATAAAAAAAAATAGCAAAATAAATGTACTTCTTTCTATCTCCTTTCTTCAATTATTTTTATGAAATTTAATATCCTTTAAAAACCAATTTTCTAACTAAAGAAAGAATGTTTTCCTTAATTAAATATGTTTTATTAACTTTTATCCCCAGCAATTCAGTATATCTCCCATCCAAAAAAAAAAAAAATATTTAAAAATATTTTCCATTCATAATGGCATTATGAGAGTTATTTTAACTTACAAGTATCATAATTTTTGTATTAAATAGTAAGCAAATATTTCAACTTTTAAAAAGGAAAAAAATTACACAAATGTGGTATCTCTAAAGAGTTTTAATAAGGAATTTAAGAACTTTAAAAAGGTCAATAATTTAAAGACATTTTAAAGTTTCTTATATTGTTAAGACAATTTTTTAATACAAACTATCTAAAAAAAAATCAATTATTAAAATATTTAAAAGTATTTTGAAAATTTTTGAAATTTTTTTAAAGAATTTAAAGTAAAAAAAAAGTTTTTAAACTAGAATTTTTATTAAATTTAGAATTTAATATTTTGATTATTATCCAAAATTTGAAAAAATGTACAAGGCAAAAGACGAAAAATATAAAAACAGGGCGACAGATTTGGCGAGGGGTTTGGCCATATTTTGCAATGAATCTGTTTGAAAGTTTCGAATAAAATTATCTCAGGTGATCACGAGAAAGATATTATCTTGGCATGTGTCTGGAAAAAGAAAGCTATAAAAATGTACCATAATCATGTGAATTCAATGCAAATTCGTTAACAACTGATTTGCAAATATATATATATATTTTAGTAATTGTAAAAAAAAAATTCCATACCCAAAGAAAGGAAAATTCTCAGATACTTTCGTTACAATATACTAATAAAATATACAGTGTCATTATTATGCATGTTAAATACATAGGTTTGTCTCTTGAATTAAAATTTACTTTGAAACATGATACTATTGTAATGAAATATGGCTTGAGCTTTTATTTTAAGGTTATTTTGTTTACAACTGAAAAAATAAATTCTAAACTAGTGAAAAGTCAATCATTAATGCATTACTTTAATTTATAAAATAATTTAATATTGCTACATAACAACACACATTAATAAAAAAATTTGCAAACTCATTACTTTCTTTTCCTTTATTCCACAAAATAACTTTTATTTAAACTATTATATGGGCGGAATACTTCGCTGCAAAGTTTTTATATCTACTTGAGGCCGTAATCCACGCAAACGCCGCATTCAAACAAACGTCCTGCAGCGGTCGTATTCCAAAAGAAGGTCGTATACCAAACAAACGTCCTTTTTCACACAAAGGTCATATATCAAACAAATGTTGTATACCACACCAAGGCCATAATCCACGCAAACGTCGCATACAAAACAAACGTCCTATTTCACACAAAGTTCGTATGCCAAACAAATGTCGTATACGACACCAAGGTAATAATTCACGCAAACGTCGTATACCAAACAAACGTCCTATTTCCCACAAAGGTCGTATGTCAACAAATGTCGTATACCACACCAAGGTCGTAATCCACGCAAACGTCGTATACCAAACAAAGAAAACTTTCTAAACAAAGGTCACATACTTAATGAAAGATTAAAAATGACAACATTAGATGATAGATTAAAACATGGAATATAATGCCTCTCTAATATGAACTGAACATATAATTGAACATTTAAATATTAGAAATATAGATTTTTTCGATTTTCTAATTTATTGGAGACTCAATGTAATAAGCGGGCTTTATGAGCATCATTTCTGTAGCCATTAGCAAAGCGTTTGTTTCAAGAATTCATTATGTATTTTATAGCCAAAAAATAGATTCCATTTTAAAACTGAGCTTAACAAAGGAGCTGCTGTTGTTAATAGATAATATATTCAAATATGCAAGGCCTTTGTATCAATGCATCTTAGTGAACTAATATTTCAGGATTGAATTTAAATAAATCGATCAATAGAAATATTTTACAGCTCGCTTTTGTAATGGTTACTACAATATTTGAACCAAATAATAAAACACTCATTAAATTAACGTAAACAATTCTTTACATGAGTTTTCTTTATATTTCATATTTTTAAAAAATATATCGTTTACATATATAAATGAATAATAGATAACTTACAATGTCTAGACAATTTTTAAGTGTGTGCATATGCGGCCCAGATGACCAAGTAAACCTGTTTTAAATAAATAGTTGGAAAAAAAAAAGTAATTTTATGTACTACCATGTCCAAAAGTAAGACCCATTTTCAATTTAAAATTCCCGGTGCTTATGGAATTTCAATTTTTTTTTTTTTTTTTTAGGTTGCTGGCACTGTCCTTGACATCTGTGGGAAAATTGATATCAAAATATTAGTGTTTGAGTTACGCTTGGTTTTGTGAGACGCCAAAACTGATTCCGGCGATTTTGAAATGTCTGCATTCATTGAGCAAAGAACTTGCATTCAATTTTGTTTGAGGATTTGGATTTGGTGCTTGCAAACCGTCAATTTACAATTAGAGACCTTACTGATGATTTTGGAATTTCAAAAGGATCGATCAATTCCATTTTGGGCCTCAAACGCGTCAAATCTCGATGGGTACCGAAAATATTGTACCGCTCCAGATCACACTGCATTGATTCTTCGTGACTTTCGTCACAAATGAAACCCATATCGGCCCACCACCACCGTATTCCCACCGTACGACTTCTGGCTATTCCCTAAACTCAAAAGACCTCTCCGGGGACACCGTTTTGAGTCGATTGAAGAGATTCAACGTGAATCGGAGCGCACTTTGAAGGCAATCCTTGCTTGTGACTTTTAGCATGCATTGAGGATTGGAAAAAAAGTTGTCATAAGTGTCAGGAGGGATTACTTTGAAGGCGATGAAATAAATTGGGAAAAATAAATAAAGAGTTTCTGAAAAAAAAAAATAATTGGTCTTTCTTTTTTCAATTCCTTCTATTAGCTCACACTCTACCTATATATATCTTGTTCAAATTTTCAATCGTTCATAAAATACTTTTTATTCATCCACTCAAGTTCAAATACATTTTTTTGGACTTGTAATGGATGACACTTGACGTTAATACAGTTTTTCAAATATTAATTCAGTAATTAAATTTAATTAATTAATGTTAGTTTTTTTTATAGATTTAGATTTACATTTTTTTAGACTTAAAAGTGAATGAAAATTATTTATAAAGGACTTTCTGCAATTAAGTGAAAAAAAGTAGGAATTGACTTTAAAAATTTTTTTTTTATATTGCTTGTTTTACAGTAGTACATTCAAATATACAAGGCTATTGGATCAATGCATATTATTGAACAAATATCTCAGGTTTGAATTTAAATAAATCGATAAATAGAAATATTTTAGAGTTCGCTTTTTGTAATGGTTACTACAAAAATTTAACCAAATAATAAAACACTCACTAAATTAACGTAATCAGTTCTTTACATACATTTTCATTATATTTCATTTTTTAAACAATATATCGTTTACATATTTAAATGAAGAATAGATAACTTACAATGCCTAGACAATTTTTAGGTGTGTGTGTATACGGCCCAAAAGACAGAGTAAACATGCTTTAAATAAATAGCTGTAAAAACAGAAATTTTATGCATACTGTATAAATGTCAAGAAATAGAAATAAAATTACTTTCTTAAAAATAGACAAATAGCTTTGAGAATATGTACAGAAGTTCGTTTATTTATTTTTGCTGCAGTAATAAAGGTTTCACATACATTTTTCCTAACAAACATAACGTCTAAGAAAAATGTATAGTTAAGTTACAAAGAATGTATTTTTAATGCACTCAATTAAGACTTAAGTGTACAAAACAACTAGTTAGACAAAAAATAACTATAAATGTCAAATGTAACAAAAGGTATATCCCCCCAAAAAAAAAATAATAATAATACTTATATTCAGAAAATAAAAAAAAATCTCTTTCCAGAGGATTGGATGATTGTTTTTCTGCATAAATTACGGTAACTTGCATTTGCCTTAACAAAACTGATACCGTATATTCTCTTTTTGGGATTTGAACTACATTTATTTATACAAGAAATGTTTATTAAGAAAACAAGTTATATAATAACAGAACGTTAAAGCAATAACTTTTTTTTTCCTTTGCATCAAAATGTAATTTAAATTTTTAATTGTCTTATTAGTGTTTTTACTGTACTTTTTAATATTTACTACTGCTTGTCTGAATGCGCGAATTCATAGCTTTTATTTAAATATAATATAAATTTTTGACAAGAGTGTTCTACACAAGAGAGTTTTGATTATGTTAATATTATATAAGCCTTTGTTTTTAAGGCTTATAAAAAGCATTTTGGCTACTAATCCAGGTGTGACCAACCCAGATGATCTTGAGGATCTCTTTAGAAATGTATCCTAACTCCTCGGGCCGCATATAAAATTATATATCCTTATATTAGATTTAAACCCATTATAGACATTTTTTCGAATGAAATATTTAAATATTTCATTAATAAAATAATAAAATAGTAAAAAATATAATGATAATAATAATAATAATAATAATATTATAATGACACTAAAAGCACACTGTAAAAAATATATAACACTAAAAATGAAATATAAAAATATATAAATATAAACGAAATTAAAAAAAATGAAATCACTAAAAAATATTTATTTTATTAGTACGATATTTGTTTCTCCACTCTTTCACTTAACTTTTGCAATCTCAATTTGGGTATTTGCCCACCGTAATAGGTTTTGTGTCCATTTTGTTTGAACTTGTTTGGTCAGTTTCATTTTCGAAAAAAAAAACGACTCGCAGGTTAAGTTGAAACAAAAGCTCTAACAACTTCAACCAAGACTCTTGTGGTTTTTTTTTCCTACTATAAATAATATTTATTAATTTCGTAAACCAAAGTAAAAAATTTAAAACCAAAAAAAAATTCAAAAGATTGAATTTGATAAATGTTGAAAACAAACCACTAAAAAAAAATTTTTTTTTATAAAAAATTCATTATGATATCCTTAAAGCGAAATACATGAAGTCACTTCGGAAATATCTAAAAACATGGAAACAAATCCGAATGAAAGCAGAACCGAATTTCTTTTTCACTTTTCTCTCTTCAAACAGCATTCGGAAATACTTGAATTAAAGTAACTATGTCACAACTCACAAAAAAGTGCATTTCAAAGCGAGTGTTTTTTGTTTTTGTGAACAACTCCCACCAAAATGAATTAAAGCCCGCCTCCTAACACTGCGGTATCTCTTTTAGAATTCAAAACTAGTTTTTCTTTCAAAACGTAAAATAAAAATATGTTTGTTCTTGATAATAAATTATTCAAGACTGGCTTAAAATCAGTCTTAACTTGAAATGCGAACAACTCTTCGATATTGCCTATAAAAAGGATATATTTGGTTATAGAAATGCATTAAAATCAGTATGTGTGCTGTCTTCCGGGAAATTGTGGGACAGATATCTTTACCAAAGAATTTCTAAATGAA
Source organism: Caerostris extrusa (assembly GCA_021605095.1). NCBI lineage: Eukaryota > Metazoa > Arthropoda > Arachnida > Araneae > Araneidae > Caerostris > Caerostris extrusa. The sequence continues at coordinate 25,734 of BPLR01011310.1, forward strand.
TTTTCTTGTGTACTTTTACATTCTTAATTTTAAGATACAGTAAAGTAATATCAATTTTATTAAATTATATAATGTAGTATGCAGGTTGGCCAACCAGATTGTAATTTGGGGGAGTTAGGTTGAAATAGTTGAGATACAGGTTGGAGAATTAAATCTTTATTGACACACTACACACATACAATTAGAGACATACAATATTTAACACATTTAAATACATATAGATATATAGATTCGTGGAAGGACTCCATTTGTAAGGTGAAAACCCGATACTCGGCTACGCGCAGGATGCCAGAAATACTTATGCTTCTTCTCCGGGTGAGAGTGTGTAGGCCAACTAATACGCAGGGTTGCACTGAATATATTTCCTCTCGATATGAGAGACTATAAACTAAACGTTTCTCAGTGGAATTGCAAAGTTGTGCTGTACTTCCTCTCGTGTGAGAGTCTCGATGCCAATTGCTCCTTTCTCCTGAACACCAAAAGGATGCTCTTGTCAGTATGTAGGAGAAAGCACAGTTACAATGATAATAATTCAGTAGAAATACTTGCATTTAATAATGAAAAATTAAAATCTGAAAAAAAAAAAAAAATTCAAGTTTGAGAAAATTAAAATACATATGTTTCTGTCTGTCGGTAGTTTGTCAACATACTTCTTTTTTTTTTTTTTTTAACCAGAAACCGACAAAAATTTTTAAATATTCTCATAATAAATTAATTTTTGATACAAATCATGGAAGCAACATCAGTTTTCATCATTTTAAATTTTATTCTAATTTAGTCGACGTATCTGAAATATAATCAAGTTTAATAATATAAAACATTTAATAAGTGTGACTTCAAAAATTGGCAACATTAGTTTAAAAAAATATTGATTGCTTTTTCTTCCTCTTCTCCATGATTGGCCAAAGCCGTCTGCCTACTGATAGATGTTTTTTTTACGGGGTAGGGTTGTCAACCCAATACGCAACGCCCTACACTCAAATTAGACCGAGGCCTACTGTTTAAAGTAGATTCTGAAGCACTAAAAACATCCATGGCACCGCTAAAACTCGAAACCTGTGGCACCGAGTGTCAGAGCGCTGGTCATTCGACCATCAGGCCCCATTGATTGATTCTAGTATATGCTTTTCTATATATTTTATTTTTATCTAAACCAGTGGCCTAAAATTGATCTTGTTGGCCACTTTGGAAATGCATCCTAAATCATGTCGGGCCGCATATGAAATTATATATCCTCATATTAGATTTAGACCAAAAATGGACATTTTTGGAGTTAAAAGTTGAAACATAATGAGTTAGTATTTTTGTGTTTACTATTATTCTTACATGTAAACAGAGATAATATACTAATAATGATACTAAACGCACAAAATAAAGAAATATATAATCCATTGTCTAAAAATGCTAAATATAAAATTATTATATAAATATAAACGCCAAATAAAATTGTGAAATCATTAAACAATATTAAATTTGACTAAAGAATTCTACGATATGTGTTTGGACCACTCTTTCACTTAACTTGAACCAAATCGATCCCAATTTAGTTTGAACATCTAGATGGGTGTTGCTGGTTACCCGTCCGTTATGTTGAATAGTGCGTTTTGTGTTGGGTCCATTTTAATTTAGAAAAAGCGATTTATTTTGAAATGGCCAAAAAAAACCAGTGTAACAAAGTTAACATTCTGGTTTGCATCCACGTACTCAAAAATGAACTGTGCGTATCTATGAAAAAAATAAGTTGATTTTAAAATGATATTCTTGCGAATATAGGACCTGTTATTTTGCTTGTTCCATTTATGAGTTTGCAGTGATGAGTTCGCAGAATAATAATTTAATATTCTGAACTTATTGTTAAATGTTCATGATGCAGGCACATGTTGGAACATATTTTCACAAAAAATATTTTCACTTTAAAATCACAGTTAACCTCATAATTTCACAGTTGATTGTTGTTTTTGAGGGGAATCCTCAGTGTCCTTAGCTGGAAGTTATTAGCGCTTTTGGTTCACTTACAAGCGAAACGTTTCTACGAAATGGATGGACTAAACACAAAATACTGTTGTGACAAACCCATAACGGACGCAACTTTTGTTCCGTGACGTGCAAATACTCAAATTGAGATCGATTTGCAAAGGTTGACGAAAGAGTGGAGAAACATCCATTATCGCCACTACTGAAATAAATATTTTTCGACCATTCAGGACCACAGTTTTATTTATATTATATATATTTTATATTTATTTTTAATACATTGGTTTTCTTTGCAATGACCATTATGTATAATTATTTTTGTTAAATGTTTACATAAGAATAATAGGAAACACAAAAATAATAGCTCATTATGTTTCAATTTGCGTCAGTCGCGCGGGGTGCCTTAAGGCAATGAAGACAACTGCCTAAGTGTTTGCCAGCTGCATTAGAACAAAAATAAAATGTGAGAGACACATAAATATTTCTATGAAATGGTAACATTTGTCATACCTACAAGAAAAAAAGCATCCTTTTCCTCTATCACAACCACCAAAATATGCTAGAATAAATCTCAGTAGAATTGTGATATAAAGCAGCTATATACAAAATGTGAAAGAACAGCTAAACCTTTGCGCATTATTATTTTGTTACTCATATTAGATTGATCTAAATTAATTCAGAAGGGTATATATTCAGGTTCACATTAGAAATCTCAGATGTCTTTCTCGGTGGTTCTTTTTGTAACAGTAACTACAATGTGTCAGAAAAGGACTTTTTGCTGAGTAGGTCGTCTGGTTCTATAGGTACTTCGGGTTGAGTTACTACGCAGAAGTTGCCATGGTGGAATTTTCTAAGCCCTCCCAATTGTAGAATTAAATTGGCGTGATCATGGGACGGTTGGAGACGCCTGCTTGTTCGGACATTGAACGTTCCTGTTGTTCCTCTTTAAGACAACTCTGAAGGAAACCTTCAATGCAATGGTAGTCTTCGGATTCAAAATCAAATGTTATAGATTCTATAAGAAAGAAATGTTGCATAACTTTCGAAATTCGGTTAAAGAGAATGCAAGAAAAAGATAAATTTAGAAGTAACGTCTGTAGACAAACTATTTTACAGTGCGTGGTTTTTTTTTCAATTCCTACTATTAGTTCACACTCTCCTTATATATATCAATCATTATATAAAATATAATATATCTTGTTAAATGGCAATTTTCAATCGTTAATAAAACTTTTTTATTCATCCACTGAAGTTCAAATAAATTTTGAAACTTGTAGTGGATGACACTGAATGTTAATACAGTACATTTTTTTCAAATTCGATTCTTAATTCAAATAATTAATTTTAGTTTTTTTTAGATTTAAGTTGCATATATCTACCAATAAATGGCGCCAGATGTAAGAGGAAAATTTCATCTTCGGAATAACTAAAATAAAAATTTTTATTTGTTGACCTAAGTAGGAATTGACTTTTTTTTATATGACTTGTTCTTATTCGTTTTAATCACTGAATAGTTTAATTTTGAAGAAATTTGAATATATTGTATAGTAACACATATTTCTTTTAACTTTTATAATTTTTTAAATGTATCTGACAATATTACAGACACATAAATATTTCTATGAACTGCAACCTTTGTCATACCTGCATAGAAAAAAAAGCATCTATTTCCTCTATCACAACCACCAAAATATGCTAGAATAAATCTCTGTAGAATTGTGATGTAAAGCATCTATACACAAAATGTAAGAAAGAACATTCAAACCTTGCACATTATTATTTTGTTACTGATATTAGATTGATCTAAATTAATTCAGAAGGGTATATATTCAGGTTCACATTAGAAATCTCAGATTTCTTTCTCTGATGTTCTTTATTTTTAAAAAAATTACTCTAGCATCTCGATCCCTCTTAGCTCAGAGGTTTCCCTTTTCAGTTACAGCACGGTTGCCATGGTGATACCACCCTTCCCCATCGGAACAGTGCATGCTGGGAAGAACATTCTTAACAAAGAGAACGATGGGAGCTCTTTTAAATAAGCAGGTATACAAATCAAAGGTAGATTTAGATTTCAAAAGCAAAAAGGATTGCATTATGGTAAGAAAGAAATGTTGCTAATAAGAGTTCTATTTGTAAGAAAAGAAAAAAATAGATGTATAGATGATGGCAACAATGTATTTGTTACGAAAAGAATGAGTAGTTTTTATTTAAAAAAATACCATGCTTTGTTATACATGTATCCAATCATTTTGCATAAAATATTAAAATATCTGAATGCCACACTTTAAAGATATAAATGTTTTTAAAAATATATGAAACCTATATTTAATATTTAATAAATTGATTCTTAATGCAGTTTTGTTTCAGAAAATTTTTTCCCCACTATAAAAATCGAAAATGTGCAGTGTTAGAGTTATAAAAAATAAGATTTTATTTTGTTTTATTTATTTTTATTATAGAAATTCGAGAATAAATTTAGGTTTAATCATATGTTTATACATAAGATTTAGAAATATGTTTCATCACTCAGAACCTGAACGATAAAAAAATAACTAATATAACTAAAATATGATAATAAAGTAGTATTAGTATAAAAAATTTATAATTTATAATTGATTTAAATGAAGCTAACAAGATGACAGACACAAAACAACATAAAAATTGGATAGCGCTCTGGGGCTCGGTACCAAGGGTATAACGAGTCCCGATTTGTCATGGATGTTTGTAGTGGTTCGGAATCCATTTTTAAACCTTAGGTCCCGGTCTAACATGATGGCAGAGCGTTACGAGTGTATTGTTACTCCGCGTCCGTAGCTTATCTTCAAGCTACATGCATCTCCTGGGTAGCGCTAGGTGAGTAACGTCAGTGCACCGCTTGCCTTAAGGCATCGAAGACAACTGTCTAATGTTTTCCAGCATTGCATTACAACAAAAAAATATGACAGACACATAAATATTTCTATGAAATGGTAACCTTTGTCATACCTGCATAGAAAAGAAAGCATCTGTTTCCTTTATCCCAACAACCAAACATATGCTAGAATAAATCTCAATAGTGATGTAAAGCAGCTATATTCAAATGTAAGAAATAACAGCTAAACCTTTGCACATTACTATTTTGTTATTATTACTATTTTGTTATTACATTACTATTTTGTTACTATTTTGTTAGATTGATCTAAATTAATTCAGAATGGTATATACTCAGGTTCGCATTAGAAATCTCAGATTTCTTTCTCTGTGGTTCTTTATTTTCTCCAAATTACTCTAGCATCTCGATCCCTCTTATCTCAGAGGTTTCCCTTTTCAGTTACAGCTCGGTTGCCATGGAGATTCCACCCTTCCCATCGATACAGTGCATGCTGGGGAAGAACATTCTTAACAAAGAGAACGATGGGAGCTCTTTTAAATAAGCAGGTATACAAATCAAAGGTATATTTAGATTTCAAAAGCAAAAGGATTGCATTATGGTAAGAAAGAAATGTTGCTAATAAGAGTTCTATTTGTAAGAAAAGAAAAATAGATAGATAGCAACAATGTATTTGTTACGAAAAGAATGAGTAGTTTTTTATTTAAAAAAACCTGCTTTAATGTACATGTATCCAATCATTTTGCATGAAATATTAAAATATCTCAATGGCAAACTTTAACAATATAAATGTTTTTAAAAATATATGAAACCTATATTTAAATATTTAATAAATTGATTCTTAATTCAGTTTTGTTTCAGAATTGTTTTCCCCACAAAATTCGAAAATGTGCAGTGTTAGAATTACAAAAAATAAGATTTTATTCCGTTTTATTTATTTTTATTATAGAAATTCGAGAATATATTTAGTCATTATGATTATACAATAGATTTAGAAATATATTTCATCACCAGAACCTGAACGATCACCTAAAAAATAAGACCATTATTTTTTTTTTCAGAAACTCTTTATTTATTCTTCCAAATTTATTTCATCGCCTTCAAAGTAATCCCCCTCCGGACACATTGCACTTATGCCAACTTTTTTTCAATACTCAATGCATGCTAAAAAGTGATCGGTATGGATGGCCTTCAAAGAGCTCGCCGATTCACGTTGAATCTCTTCGATAGACTCAAAATTGTATCCCCGGAGTGGTCTTTTTGAGGTTAGGGAATAGCCAGAAGTCGCACGGTGTGAAACATAAAATTTTAAAGTAAATATTTAATGTATATATAAACATTATATTATTGTCAAAAAGTATTCTTCATTTACTGATTATAAAATAATTTGTGGTTCTTATGTCATGTTTTATGTATAAAAAAATTCTAACTGGAATTTTTAATTCGTGTATTATACACTTGCTCATTCAGTTTTATAAATATATTTTTGTAAAATATACTATTCAGTATTATGCAATAGATTTTTATAAAATATGTTATTTAGTTTTGTAGAATAAAAATTAATATGATAACGAAGTCTGTAACGTAATTTCAAAAAATTGGAGCAGAAATATCTTATGAAATGGGAAAATGTTCTTCAAAAAATCCGTTTTTCTTTCCCTAACGTAAAAATAAAAAATTTTACAATAAAAGAGAAAAAAAAAAAAATTGAAAGTTGTTATTGTAAGAAAAAAAATTTATTGATCATAAAAATATTTTTATACTGAGTGAAATTAAACGTGGTTTTTCTTTTCAGAATTCTGTAATTAATGTTAAAAAATACTCAGCTCTTGATATTCTAAAGATGCACCCTAACCTTTCTGTGCAATACTTCTACATAAAATCGTGCACTAAACAACTTCGCCATGCTCACAAAGTACTCGAATTTTTCTGGATAAAACTCCTTTTGATTAACTGCGAAATCAATCGTGTACCAATGTATGAACCTTTTTAAAATAAAAATAATATCATCCAGTCACTAGATAATTTTCATTTTTTTTAATACTTTAATTACTTAATGGATCAGTTTGTTTATTTTTCAAACACTGTGTTATTTCAAAACACTTTTTTATATGCATTATTAAAATTATGATCAATGCGTGTTTACTCTGCTGTTTTTAGTTTTTTTCAGAAATTCCTTCTATTAACTCGTACTCTCGCTATATATATCTTGTTCAAATTTTCAATCGTTCATAAAATACTTTTGATTCATCTACTCAAGTTCAAATACATTTTTAACTTTTAGTGGATGACACTTGATGTTAATATAGTTTTTCAAATATTAATTCAGTAATTAAATTTAATTCATTAATTTTGGTTTTTTTAGATTTAAGTTGCATTTATCTACCAATAGATGGCGCCATATAAACTTAAAAAAAAATGAATGAAAAATTATTTATAAAGGACTATCTGCAATATAGTAAAAAAAAAAATTGGAATTGACTTAATTTTTTTTTTTCTATTACTTGTTTTTTATTACAGAAATTCAATCGTGTAAATTAAGTCATTGGTATTGTACATTAGAATCACAGCCATCATCCGTTATACTGCTGTTATTAGAGAGTTTTTTAACGTTTTTTATCGTCCGATATTTTTTTCTTTAAGTGCGCATGCTCATAGGAAACATTGTACCTAATGCACATGCGTATCTGTAATACTGCACTACTGAGCTATTATTTGAGCATGCGCGCTGGGAACAAAAATATCGGACGATAAAAAAACGTTATGCAAAAACTGTATTATCACTAAAAATGTTTTGACTTTGACACATTTTGATAATAAATAACGAAAAGTAAAGGATAGAGAGGCCAATAAACAATTAATAAAATGCAGTTCCTCGCCTATCTTTTAGGTTCTGTAGGACATCGAATCAAATATCTTATTTTGTTTATTTTATTTTACAAATGCTAAACATAGGCGCTTAAGCCATTAGTTCACGGGCTCTCTAGTACTTTTTGACCATGCCTTCATACCGGAAAAATGCATTACTATTATTTAAATGTTCAAATGTCACAGTCCGACTATAGTCACACAAAACATAGTTTAGGGAATCCACCGCTCCAATTCTGTAGAGGTGGTCAAGTAAACAATTGTGACCAGTCGAACATCTAAATAGAGCCACCGCTGTCTTCCTTGGAAAACTGGGAATAATTCTTTTTAAGCCAGAATTCTCCATCTATAGCGTGTTAAATCATGATCTTGTTTAAGAATTTACTCAAAAGTCAAGTTGACAAACAATTTAGTATGAAATAAAAGCGGTCGATTAACGCTTTGCTCTGTCAAAGTTCCTTTCTTAGCCGGTATATCAAGCTTTTCGTTGCCCACACAGTGGCTGGAAACCATAGGAAAGACATTCTGTGTGTTAGTGTCTTAAGCAAAGGCCTACAGTCCAAGATTCTTTGGGAACTATTTTGACTATTCAAAAGGGTTTGATCTGCACTCTTTGAGTCAAACAATATGACCGCTTTTTAAAAGAGTGGCAAGGAATCGACAGTTGCTGAATAACTACAGCAAACAGGTTCGATTTCACGTCAAAGTCTAAATCAGTAAGAGAGGCCCATCTCAGGTAAATAGAAACTACATGGTCGCTGTCCAAAAGACTGTTGTCATTGAAAACCTTCAAAGCAGCTTTATAACTTTCCATGTTTCTCATGAGATGGCCGGCCCATCTCATTCTCATCAGTTTAACCCTTTCACCTCCCAATATTTTAAAAAGTTTGTAAAGTTCAAAAATGTATTTTTGCCCATTTCCATTGTCATTGATACCAAAAAAATAGTTCTCTGCACTTTTCTTTCTTACTTTATTTTACAAATGCTTCAAACATAATCAAAAAAGCCATTAGTTTACGGGCTCTTTAGTTTTAAATTTTGACCATGCCATCATAATAAAAGTACATTACAATTATTTAAATGTTCAATTGTCACAGGTCGACTATAGTCACACAAAATATAATATATAATCCAAGCCATTCTGTAATATATACCATAAAAATCCTGACCAGTCAAACATGGGAAATAGAGGCACCACCAGTGATCTTCCTTGGTTAAAACTGGTAATAGTTCTTTTTAACCCCAGAATTTTTTTTCTATCTTTTATCTACAGCATGTTGAATCATATCTTGTTTAATACTTTTCTTAAGAGTCTTTTATTGGGTGGATTTCTCTAATAGCTAATAATAATTATTATATTTTATAATGCTGCTGTGAATAATGTGTTTCTTCTGCCACCTGGTGGTTATTTCTTACACAACTAGCAACAATATTGTCCCCTTACAGGAAGAATAATGACTTAAATTTCGAAATTTTTGAAAACCGTTAAGATTTCCATCTTACTATCCCACCTATAAAGCTGTGTAGATAACAATGGTTAATCAGTGATGTAATTTAGAGCATTATGTTCTTAAGTATTCCATACTCTAATTAGTGATGCTATCTCAGTGCTATCCAGATTTTAGTCACCAGAAATAATACTTTCCTAGAGTACTCTTCTCTTATTTTTCAATAAAACATGCATGCTTCAACACAGAGATAAACATTTATCATATCACAAAAGAATTACAATATGGGCCTTAATTACGAACATATTTCAGGACAAAACAGCACAATTGAAAAATATATTCGGGCGCATAAAATTTATGGAAGCGTTTGGACTGTGTTAGGCTTCTCGTAAAGATCATTTTATTTCGTCGTAAAATAATTAGAAGGCAACGAAAATATAACAACCTAATTTGGACTAATCCTTATAAAAGGCCTGCGAATTGCTTCATAATATTTACTCCCAACTGAATAAACTTCGCGCAAAAGCATTGCAATAGCAATAAGATATTTCACCATGAAATTCTGTTTACTGTTGAAGGTTCTTTTTTTTCTTTTCAGTTAATTTCGTTTATAATGCAGAATACAATTGCAGATATTTTGATTCGAAATATAATGGTTTTCGTTGTGTAGTAAAATTAACGTTATGACTTTCAAATGATTAAGATATACTGAAATTTAAATATAATTAATGACTGAAAATTCTGTTACGGCATTGCTAAATGCGATAATGTATCTAGTGAGAAGAATAACAAAATAAATTGATAAAGAATTTTATTTTCAGAATTATATGCAGTATTATTTACTATGGATATAGATCAATATAATTCGTTTACACTATATTTGCGGATTCTTATTTTAAAAAATATGTAAACAGATTTAAACTTCATTTCAAGATTTTTCATTAAATTCAAAAATAATAAAGTCAAAAGTTGATAAATTAAATTTATCAAAAGGCATAAATTTAAATATTCAATAAAATTTTAAAAATCACTAGTGATTTTTTTTGTTATAAAATTATTTTAGTAGAACAATAAGTATACAAGAAAATATATGAATCTTTTCCATTGATAAAACGCAACATTGGCACATAACCTACAAATTCACCGAAACGTTACTACATATTTCGTATTCGAAGTTACGATATTTCGTTATATCGTTATTTCGTATTTCGTATATTTCATATTTATATTTCGTATATTTCGTATTCGTTACTTCATACAACGTATCTGGATTTCAAAATATATCCTGGATTCATTTTATAATATCTGGTTCCTCTAGCTATTAAATTATAACATTCTTTGGCAAGGTTTTCCATAAATAATGTTATGAATGTAGAGGTCAGTTGAGAGTTTGCACCAGTAGGAGCGATGTCTGCTCCAAATTTGAATTTTGATAAAGTTCTATACAAAGTTTTGTTATTGTTTTTAAATAGTCGTAGTCCAATTATTTATAATGAAAAGTGATTATACAACAGTATTCGTACAACGAAATAATTGCCTACTGAATCACTTTTCATTTATTTTCTCATCAAACAAAAGAAATGCTAAATCACTCGGAATAAATAAATTAGGTAATTCTAAAAATGCTAAATATTTAAAATCTTGGCAAAATCGCAAAATAGAGGCCTTTGGGATTTGGCGACTTTTTGTCACGCCAACTGAGTGATAAATTGCCGAATGTGGAAACTCAGATTTCTTGTACTTGTTTGTAATTCACTTCACTTACTCTTTTCTTGACGCACTTTGGCGAAAAAATTTTGACTCAAATCCTAGCGGTCCCTATTCTGTGATCACTATTATGTTATTAAGATTTTAATAATGTAATATGAACGTGATTTCTTATATATTTACAACTGAAGTCAACTTTTAATTTAGCTAATTTTTGGTAGTATAAGCTATCACACCTACACTTTCTGTAATCGCAAAATAAAAAAATCATTGCACAATTGATAATTTCGAAAGTGTTCATGCCAGATAAAGTGTCGTAATTTTAAAAATTCATTAGTTTAAAAAAAAATTTTTAATTTATTTATTTGCAAAAATTTTCTTTTCAAATAAATTCACTGTCACTGACGCAAGACAGATATACTGAAATGTGTTGCCAATTTTCAAAACATAAATTTTAATTGCATTGATAAAATTAGTTAATAGTAAATTAATTATTAGAAAATCATGTATAGAAGTTCAAATAGGATTATTAAGAAGCTGGATTTTTTTCTTTGTAATGATATCATTATCTATTTTTTTAAATCATTTTGATTGGTGTAAGAAATCAATGAGCGAAAATTAGTTTTTCATTTCTAATAATTTCATTGATTATGAAAAACAGTATATATATATTTTTTTTTTTTAATTATTAACTTATTATCGTATCGTTCTGTTGAAAGAAAAAAAAAAAAAAAATGTGTTTTGAAAACTGTTTGATAATTTAGATTTTATTCTAAGATTAAGAGTGAGAAAATACGTGAAATGTTCAACGTAAAAATAAAAACAAATCTACCGAAATTGAAATTTTACATTTAAATAATGTTGTAATTTATTAATAGGAAATAAGATTTTTGCACTTTTTATTAAAATGTAAATTTCTTCACATAAATATTTATACCAAAATAATGCATCTTCACTTCAGGAATTACTATCATGTGTAATAGTCTATGCATAAAAGATAAGGTGATTGTTTTGTTGAAGTTGCCGGCCAATTGGCGACAGATGGCGACGGCCAAGAAAGAAGATGGGTCATTTGCACACTTTTACTTGATCACTTCGAGGCTTCGTTCGTTCTAATTTTTTTGTATTAATTTTGTATGCATCTATTTCAATTAAGTAATAAGTGAATTAATTAGTATTAATTATCTAATGAAATTATTTGTACTAATTAATAATAATTAATTAGATATTTTGACAGCTATATTGTGTATTTCTTAAAGTAGATTTGTTCTTTACTTTGCTTTCATTTTACTATTAGTACATTTACTATTAGTACACACTCTCCCTATATATATCTTGTTCAAATTTTCAATCATTCATAAAATACTTTTTATTCATCCACTCAAGTTCAAATACATTTTTTGAACTTGTAGTGGAGGAACACTTGATATTAATACAGTTTTTTCAAATATTAATTCGCTAATTAAATTTAATTAATTAATTTTAGTTCTTTTTAGATTTAAGTTGCATGTATCTAATAATAGATGGCGCCAGATGTAAGAGAAAAATTTCAACTTTATTTGTTAAGGACTGTTCTGCAATATAGTGGGAAAAAAAGTAGGAATTTACTTTGAAATTTTTTTTTATATTACTTGTTTTTATGTAATGATATGTACTAATATTATATTTATTTACTGTAAAATAATTGTTTATTTATTTGTTAATTAACAGTTTGTTTCTTTACTTTTAAATAATTTTAATAAATTTTAATTAACATATTGCATCTTAATAATAATTAATTAAATATTCTGGCAGCCATTTTGTGTATTTCTTAGCGTAGATTCGTTGTTTAATTTACTTTCATTTTTTATGTACATCTTGAAATATAATTGTATATTCCTTTACTGTAAAATAACTGTTTTGTTTATTTACAGTTAATTAACGGTTTTTTGATTTACTTTTTATTTGATTTTAGTTACTTTTAGTTAATATAATGCATCTTAATCTTGCCAAGTACTATCCGTTTCTCTCCAAAGTACGAGCAAGTAACAAGTGACCATCGCCTTTCTTGGCGATTTCCTATTGGCCAGCACCTCCAACGGAACAATCCCCAAATGTAACGTTTCTTTAGAAGAACAAGTGATATAAAAAAAAAAAAAATAAGTGAATTTCTACTTTTTATTCACTTTATTGCAGAATAGTACTTTACAAATAAAATTGAAATTTTCCTCTTACATCTGGCGCCATCTATTATTAGATACAGGCAACTTAAAACTAAAAAAACTAAAATTTAATAATTAAATTTAATTACTGAATTAATATTCGAAAAACTGTATTAACATCAAGTGCCATCCCCTAAAAGTTCAAAAAAAAAACTGTATTAGCATCAAGTGTCCTCCACTACAAGTTGAAAAATGTATTTGAACTTGAGTAGATGACTAAAATGTATTTTATTAACGATTAAAGATATATGTTCTTCAGATATATATAGGGAGAGTGTAAACTAATATTAGGAACTGAAAACGTAAGTTAGAGTTACATTATTTTAATCAAAAAATAAAAAATAAGTATCAGATGCATAACAACACTATAATAAGCATGTAATTTGCCATATTACTCTCCTTCTTTAATAAACAAAGGAATAAATAATTAACAATAAACTAACATTATAATTTATATCAGGTAAGATAAATTAATTTCAAATGGCACTAACAGCATTTGAGTTTATTGAATAACATAATTCCATTTAAGATTAAGCCAAAACAAGTAATGCCTTTCATAATATCCATGCTTTATAAAAATATAGACAAATATATCAACAAGCCGATCCCCGTAATTTAAGCAGCAGCACCAGTTTGCAACAAACCCTACCTGTGGTACATCTGCAATTACCCAAACTAATCGAATCCGAATTTTGTGACTTATAGAAGAACAATTTGGTTTCGATTAAATGATCGAAACAAGTGTTCCAAAGAAGCACTGAGATGTGAAATTCGATTTGAGAACGCTCATCTGTGCTGTCCGCTTCGTTTAAAGTAAATACAAATAGTTTGGTGAACGGGTCAACTGTTTCTCAACTCCTTAAAACTCCTGGAGCTAGAGGAAGCAGCCATTAGCAGAAGTTTAGTTTATTTGCACTTGAGCACGTAATTAGGAAATCCTGGGCATTTAAAACACTGCTGTTGATACAATAAAGCTTAGTTTGTAGCGTTTTCTTTTCAGAGGTAAGCATTTATTTAAAACTAGCACATTTGTCAGTTGTGTTGCCCGGCTTCAATAAATGCCATAATTTGGTTTGTTCTTCTAGGGACGCATATCAATATAAAATAAAGTTCTATATTAGGAATTCTGGGCATTTAAAACATTATTGTTGATACAATAAAGCTTAGTTTGTAGCGTAATTGCCAAAATTTCTTTTCAGTAGTGAGGTATTTATTTAAAATTAGCACATCTGTCAGTTGTGTTGTGCTTCAATAAGTGCCATAATTTGGTTTGTTCTAGGGACAAATATCAGTGTAAAATAAAATTATATATTTCAGAACATTTCCCCACAGGTAGGTTTCAGTTTAATCAGCATTTTTAATGTTTTATATCAGTCAAATTTTTAATATTCTATCAGCAACAGATCATTTTACCACGGCAACATAAACACAGTTGCCATGAAAAAAACGTTAAAAAATTCAAAAATTATTTCTTTGTTATTTAGTATTGACATTCATTCATTGTTTATATCAACAAAAAACATTATTATATTCAAAATTTATTTAGTAGTTATATACAAACTTTTTAAACTTATATATCATCTGTTCAATTTATATAATCTCTTATACGATATAAAGTTTTTTTTTTTTTTAAATTATTAACTGCATCTTAAATTTGGAAATTCTCATCTAAATTATACTGTAAGTTTCTAAATCATAATCGGAAATTACTAAAATATAAGCAAAATATTGTAACATATTTTGGTAGCTATATTTTAAATATTATAAAACTATTCTGAATCATTTTTATGTGAAAGCTCTTTTAATAATTATGTTTAATTTAAATTTAGCTTTACTTGAATAAATAAATAAGAATGATAAAAACGTCGATTATTTTTAAAATACATCAGCTACAAGAATATTGTAATCATTAAAAAACTGTAATGATTACAACATTCTACAGAGAATATTGTAACCATTTTTTTAGTAAGTAAGAGTACTGTAATTATCCTTTTAGTAAGAATAATGATTACAATATACTTGTAGAAGAATTTTGTAATGAATTTAATTCTTTGGTAATGATTACAAATTTATTGTAAATATTATAATTTTGGTAAGAATAATGATTACAATATTCTTAAGAATAAGTTGATTATTAATCTATTCTTAATTATGTTAATCATTATATACATATATATATTATATCAAAGAATTATTTGTCAAACACAAAGAAAATTGATGAAACTTCTCTTTCTTCAAACAAATTTCTTTTGATACAGTTAAAACATTAAATGATAGTAATCTTTTGACGTTTTCTCTTTACTTGTACATCATCAAATTTTAAATTAAAGTTCAGAAGAAAGATTTCGGAAATATATTACCCTATCGAAATTGAGAAACATATTAATTTTTAATCAAATCCCTAATGAACCTAAAGCTGTTTTTTAATTAAACCTAAATCTATGTACGCTAAAGAAAAACAACACACTCCGATCGATATACGAAGAAAATAAATAAAATATTTTATATGCATTATACTAACTCGTGATATACATTAATTTTTGAAAAAAATTACCAATGTTGTTTCCTTTAATAAATATGAGTAATAGTTCTTCCTAAGCAAAACTTACGCGCGTCATGTATGTTTGTAGAAAAAGAACATAACTCAGGATTAACTTTTTATTCTTAGGAGGTTTAATTCTAATTAGAATGGTTTTTATGAGTAAATTTTGAATTGCATTTGGTGTCTAAATCAAAAGAATTTTCTAATTATAAAATCTTTTTTGCTTCATAACAATGGCGAATAGTTCATTTTAGATATTTAACTCACGATTCTTTATTCAAATCTTTTCACATTTAATGTTTTTTATTATATTAAATAAGATTGTTTTTTCAAAACAGTTTTGTAATTTATTACTTAGTTTGAAAAGGTTACAAAGCGAAGTATTAAATCCACTAAACGCGATGTTAATTTATTCTTACTTCTTGAAAAATAAAACATAAAATGCATATTAGATATTTCAGTTAGTTTAGATCATTATATTCAAGCATTTTCTCTTAATGTTATTGAAGGTAATTTTTTCCAAAAATGTAAGCTTTTTTTTTTTTTCTTGATATTAAAACAGAACAATTTATTTTCACTGAATTGTTATTATAATCATGAATTATAATAATAATAACCACTGAATATAATAATAATAATCATTGAATTATTATTTAATAGTATTTTTAACATATCAGTAAAAATTACATTTAAGGATTTATGTTTTTTTTAATAAAGGAAATAAAATTAAAACAAACAATTTAAAATGAATGTTTTCGTCAAGAAACAGTAACTTCAAAAATCCTTATTTTAGTTGTAGCAGTTTCATGTTATTAAAAAATTTTTTTTTTTAATTATTAGCAAATTGTATAATTTGAGATAAAGCAACCACATTGTTAGTGAATGTTTTCAAGGACTCAGAAAATATTTCGAATAGTTTTTATGTGAAAGCTCTGTTTTTATAATAATATCTAACTTAAAATTTAGCTTTACATGTATCAATATATAATAACAAAACAATGCTGTTTAAAATACATCAACTACAAGAATATTGTAATCATTAGCAAAAACTGTAACGATTACAATATTTTTTGTTGAATATTGTAAGCATTCTTAGGTAAGGCAGAATATTGTAATTATTCTTTTTAGTAAGAATAATGATTATTCAATATTCTTGTATATATATATATATATATCAAAAATTATTTGTCAAATACAAAGAAAATTCATGAAGTTCTCTTTCTTCAAAACAACACTCTTTTTTATACAGTTCCAACATTAAATTTTGATAGTAATCTTTTGACATTTTCTCTTGGCTTGTACAACATCAAATTATAAATTAAAGTTCAGAAGAAGATTTCGGAAGATACATTACACTATCGAAATTGAGAAACATATAATTTTTTAATCAAATCACTAATGAACCTAAAGCTGTTTTTAATTAAACCTAAATCTATGCAAGCTAAAGAAAAACAGCATATACTGATCGATATACTAAGAAGTAAATAAAATAATTTATATGCATTATACTAGCTCGTGAGTTCATTAATTTTTTGAAAAAGTTACCGATGTTATTTCCTTTTATTAAATATGAGTAACAGTTCTTCCGAAGCAAAACTTATGTATATTTGCAGAAAAAAAAAAAACTCAGGATTAACTTTTTATTCTTAGGAGGCTTAATTCTAATTAGAATGGTTTTTATAAGTAAATTTCGAGTTGCGTTTGGTGTCTAAATCAAAAAAGAATTTTCTAATTAGAGAAAACTTTTGCTTCAAAACAATGGCGAATAGTTCATTTTGGATATGTAATTCAAAATTCTTTATTCGACTCTTTTTCACATTTAATATTTTTATTATATTAAATAACATCGTTTTTCAAAACAGTTTTGTAATTTAGTAGTTAGTTTGAAAAGGTTACAAAACGAAGAATTAAATCCCAGAAAAGCAATGTTAATTTATTTTTACTTCTTGCAAATAAAACATAAAAATACATATATTAGATCTTAGTTCATTATTTTAAAGCATTTTCTCTCTTGATATCACTGACAGGAATTTTTCCAAAAATGCAAGCTTTAGTTTTTTGTTACATTAAATCAGAACAATTTGTTTTCCACTAAATTATTATTATAATCTTATTTAATAGCATTTTTTTAACATATCAATAAAAATTACATTTAAATATTATATAAGGTTTTTTTAAAATAAAGGAAATAAAATTAAAACATATAATTTAAAATGAATATTTCTTTCTTAAAGAAACACTAATAAATTGAAGAATCATTAATTTTTATCGGTTTCATATTATTTTTAAAATGCCTTTTTTTTTTTAATTATTAGCCAAATGTATAATTTGAGATAAATCAACCAAATTATGAGTGAATGTTTCAAAATCTCAGAAAAATATTCAGAATCATTTTTATATGAAAGTTATATTAATAATTATCCTTAAACTTAAAATTATCTTACGTGTATATATATATATAATAAAAAAATGTGGATCAAAATACATCAGCTACAAGAATATTGTAATCATTTACAAAACTGTAATGATTACAAATTTCTTGTGCAATATTGTAAAATTCTTTAAATAAAAATATCATAATTATTCTTTTTGGTAGGTAAAAATATCAATTATTCTAATTCTCGTAAGAATAAGGATTATAATATTCTTAATTATGTTAATCATTAATACATATATATATGTCAAAAGTATTTGTCAAACACAAAAGAAAATTATGAAATTATCATTCTTCAAACAAATTTCTTTGATACAGTTAAAACATTAAATGATAGTAATCTTTTGACGTTTTCTCTTTGCTTATACGCCATAAAATTTAAATTTAAAGTTCAGAAGAAAGATTTGCGGAAATATATTACCTATCGAAATTGAGAAACATATTAATTTTTAATCAAATCCCTAATGAAAAATTTTTTAATTAAACCTAAATCTATGTAAGCTAAAGAAAAACAACACACTCCGATCGATATTCGAAAGAAAGTAAATAAAATATTTTATATGCATTATAGCTCGTAATATAAATAATTTTTGAAAAAAGATACCAATGTTATTTCCTTTATTAAATATGAGTAATAGTTCTTCCTAAGCAAAACTTACTTGCGTCATGTATGTTTGTTGAAAAAGAACATAACTCAGGATTAACTTTTATTCTTAGGAGGCTTAATTCTAATTAGAATGGTTTTTATAAGTAAATTTCGAGAATTGCGTTTGGTGTCTAAATCAAAAAGAATTTTCTAATTAGAATATCTTTTGCTTCAAAACAATGGCTAGTAGTTCATTTTAGATATTTAACTCAAAATTCTTTATTCGACTTTTTTTACATTTAATATTAAATAAGATTGTTTTTCAAAACAGTTTTGTAATTTATTACTTAGTTTGAAAAGGTTACAAAAAAAGAATTAAATCCACTATAAGCAATGTTAACTTATTTTTATTTCTTGCAAATTAAACATAAAATGCATATTAGATTTTAGTTCATTATTTTAAAGTATTTTCTCTTGATATTACTGACAGGAATTTTTCCAAAAAATGCAATCTTTACTTTTTTTAACATTAAATCAGAACAATTTGTTTCCATTAAATTATTATTATAATCGTATTTAACAGTATTTTTAACATATCAGTAAAATATGCGTTTAATAATTCATAATTTTTTTTCAAATAAAGTAAATAAAATTAAAACAAATAATTTAAAATGAATATTTTCTTAAAGAAACATAAATAAATTGGAAGAATCACTATTTTTTTATCAGTTTCACATTATTTTTAAAATGCTTATTTTTTTAATTATTAATAAAATGTATAATTTGAGGTAAAAGCAACCATATTGTTGGTAAATGTTTCAAAGTCTCAGAAAATATTCCAAATAATTTTTATATGAAAGTTATCTTAATAATTATCCTTGACCTAAAAATTAGCTTTACGCGTATCATAAAAAAAAATGCGAATCAAAATACGTCAGCTACAAGATTATTGTAACCTTACAAAAACTGTAATGATTACAATGTTCTTGTAGAATATTGTAATCATTCTTTGGTAAGTAAGAGTATTGTAATTATTCTTTTTGGTAAGAATAATGATTACAATATTCTTAACTTTGTTTGATCATTAATCCATATATATTTATACCAAAAATTATTTGTCAAACACAAAGAAAATTGATGAAGTTCACTTTCTTCAAAGAAATTTTTTTGATACAGTTCAAACATTAAATTTTAATAGTAATCTTTTGACGTTTTCTCCTTGCTTATACATCATCAAATTCTAAATTAAAGTTCAGAAGAAAGATTTGCGGAGATATATATTACCCTATCGAAATTGAGAAACATATTAATTTTTTAATCAAATCCCTAATGAACCTAAAGCTGTTTTTAATAAACCTAAATCTAAGTAAGCTAAAGAAAAACAGCATATATCGATCGATATACGAAGAAAGTAAATAAAATACTAGCTCGTGAGTGCATTCATTTTGAAAAAAAGTTACCAATGTTCTTTCCTTTATTAAATATGAGTAATAGTTCTTTCTAAGCAAGACTTACTTGCGTTATGTATATTTGTAGAAAAAGAACATAACTCAGGATTAACTTTTATTCTTAGAAGGCTTAATTCTAATCAGAATGGTTTTATAAGCAAATTTTGAATTGCATTTGGTGTTCTGAATCGAAAAGAATTTTCTAATTAGAATATCTTTTTGCTTCCAAAACAATCGTGAAAGGTTTATTTAACTCAAAATTCTTTATTCGACTCTTTTCACATTTAATATTTTTATTATTTTAAACAGCATTTTTTTTTTTTCAAAACAGTTATGTAATTTATTACTTAGTTTGAAAAAGTTACAAAACGGATAATTAAATCCAAAAAAGCAATTTAATTTATTTTTACTACTTGTAAATAAAACATAAAATGCATATTAGATTTTAATTCATTATTCTGAAACATCAGTAATATCAAGCACCCTCTTGATATTACTGACAAGAATTTTTTCCAAAAACTGCAAGCTTTACTTTTTTGTTTTGCATTAAATCAGAATAATTTGTTTCCATTAAATTATTAATATAATCTTATTTAATAGTTTTTTCAATTCCTTCTATTAGCTCACACTCTCCTATATATATATCTTGTTCAAATTTTCAATCATTAATAAAAACTTTTTATTCATCCACTGAAGTTCAAATATATTTTTTTGAACTTGTAGTAGATGACACTTGGTGTTAATACTGTTTTTTTTCAAATATTAATTCAGTATTTAAATTTAATTAATTAATTAAATCTAAAATTAACTGATTTTAGATTTAAGTTGCATTATATCTTCCAATAGAGGGCGCCAGATAAACTTACAAAAAATGAATGAAAATTATTTATAAAAGACTTTCTGCAATATAGTGAAAAAAAAAAAGTAGGAATTGACTTAAAAAAATTTTTTTTTATATTACTTGTTATAACATATCAGTAAAAATTACATTTAATAATTTATAAGTTTTTTTTAATAAAGGAAATAAAATTAAAACAAACAATTTAAAATGGATATTTTTTTCAAGGAAATATTAATAAATTCAAAAATCATTATTTAGATTGCATCAATTTCATATTATTTTAAAATGTGTTTTTTTTTAAATTTATTAGTCAATCGTATAATTTGAGATAAATCAACCATATTGTTAGTGAATATTTCAAAGCCCTCATAAAATAATGCGAATCCATTTTATGTGAAAACTCTTTTTAATAATCACCCTTGATTTAAAATTTAGCTTTAGATGCATAAATATACAATAACAAAAAAATTGTTGATTAAAATACATCAGCTACAAGAATATTATAATCATTAAAAAATAATCATTAAAATATAATTCATTAAATCATTAAAATAAAATTCATTAAATCATTAAAATATATTCATTAAATTCTAAAAAATAAATTAAAATAGCTCTAATATTAAAAACTAATTAAAATGTTTTAAAACATTTATTTGGTTGGGCCTGAATAAGAGTGGCTATGCAGCTCTGGCGCTCGGTATCACGTTGGTTTCAGGGTTCGAGTCCCGGCGGTGCCATGGGTGTTTGTAGTGGTTCGGAATCCACTTTAAACCGTAGGTCCCGGCCCTAATAGGATCGTAGAGCGTTGCGGGGGCATTGTTACTCCGCGTCCGTATCTTCAAGTTACACGCGCCCCCTGGGTAATGCGAAGTGAGCAACGTCTGTGCAGCGCTTACCTTAAGGCATACAAGACCAAGCTGTCTAAGTGTTTGCCAGACTAAGCCAGTTTTTAGACCAAGTGTTTGGGGGAAAAAAGTATATTTTAGTTTTAGTTTATTTTTTTAATCATTAAAATATATTCACAAGTTTCTATTAATTAAGCTCTGATATGCAACATTAACTCTGTATTTTAGTTGATTCAGTTACCATTATGGTTTAATTTTCAATATCATTTTATTTCTAGTATGTATTTAAAAACTTTCATAAAATACATCAAAATAGAAAAAATCATGAATTTTTCCAGGATTTTTGAAAAATACAGTATTTTCATCACTTTAAGGACTTCAAGTTAAAAAAAAAAAAAAGCATAAATATTTACTTATGTTTTACAATTCACTTTGCTGCTTTCCTTTTTTTAATGTGTAGGCGTCATACCAGATTCCCACATGACGAAAGGAGATTGCTTAACCTTTACAGATGGTTGACAAGCTTGAAGAATCAAAAGTAAAAAGTATTAAAAAAATCATAAAATATTCTAGAGGTAACATAATTTTAAGCAATCTGATTCTACGGGAAGACAGTACGTATAAAATCAAATATTGAATTATTTAAATTCAAAATTATTCATTAATGACATAAAAAATATTAACTTTACCAGCAAATCTCTGCAGAGTTAAAAATTAGCATCCGTTAATTCAACATTAACAGAAATATTTTAAAAATATAAATAAAAAAAGCAATTTCTAAAGTCTACAAATTGATGTTAATTGAAAAACAACATTGTTTAATATCCCTTTACAAATGTTTATTGTTGTTAACTCCCCACGGTTAATATTAACTTGCATAAAAAAAACATTGTTGAAATTTACATTATTAAATTTCAATCTAGGATGGTCTGTATATTTTAATAAAATATTTTTCAAAAAAAAAAGATAAACATATTAAAGATTGATAAAGATTTTTATGTCTTCATTAACAGATGGATTCAGGAGAAAAAAATGTCAAAGATATTGTATAAGCGATATTTAATTACTAAGTTCAAGACTCTAAGGCTCTTCATCTTCA
This sequence comes from Caerostris extrusa, assembly GCA_021605095.1. Classification (NCBI taxonomy): domain Eukaryota; kingdom Metazoa; phylum Arthropoda; class Arachnida; order Araneae; family Araneidae; genus Caerostris; species Caerostris extrusa. The sequence continues at coordinate 48,596 of BPLR01011310.1, forward strand.
ACGTGTTCTCTACCTTCTTTGAACTGTTTATACCACTTCTAAACATTTATTTCCGATATAGGAATGCTCACCGAATGCTTTCTGCAACATTCTATACGTTTCCTCAAAGAAAATTGAATGCAAGTTCTTTGCTCAATTAATTCAGACATTTCAAAAATCGCCAGAATCAGTTTTAGCGTCTCACAAAGCCAAGCGTAACTCAACACTAATGAATATTTTGACGTTAAATTTCACATAGATGTCAAGAACAGTGCCAGAAACCTAAAAAAAGAAAACAAAATTGAAATTCAATAAGCACCGGGAATTTTAAATTGAAAATGGGTCTTACCTTTTGGACACAGTAGTATATTCCAATAAAATATTTTTCAAAATTAATGATAGACAGATTGAAGATTGAAAAAGATTTTTATGTCTTCATTAACAAATGGATTCAGGAGAAAATGTCAAACATATTGTATGCGATATTTATTTACAAAGTTTTGCATATAGTTAAACGATAATGTTCTATTTGCCTAAAATAATCCTTCTTATTTAAATGCTTCTATGTATGAGTGTTAAGATTATTATTTATTTTTATTTATTGAATATGGCTTTAGTGATATTTTTTTAATTTAATAAATATCTAATAGTTTCAATATTTGCGTAAAATAAACATAGCAAAGGTTTCTGTTCTGTGTCAAACGCTGAAACTCGCATTCAGAAAGCTCAAAATCAATATTAAAATTACTTTCTTTGCGAAACAAGCATTTTCAATATTTGAAAGTTTTATCGGCATACATCTACTGCTTAAATTGTTGGAACTGTTGGAGAAATTATTTTGATGCGAGTACACCATTAAATATCTACCTTTTTTTGCAAGAAATAAAGTAAATGTAGAGTTAGAGTGCTCAATTCTGAGATTATTGGAAAACGCTTTGTGGCTTTTTTAAGAAGATGCAAGTTAAATATAGCTTTAGGTTTGATCTTCGTCTTTCAGATAAATTTTAGAGGAAAAAAAATTTTTTATAGATTGATAACTAAAATTTATTAATCATTTCGTTTTTAGATTAAATTATTTTACAGTGAAAAATTATAAATTTTAAACATTCCTTTTAAGTGTTTTTAAGCTAATGTAGTTTGTATGCTCAGAAATCTATCTACAAATATTAACTCTGTTCACTGCAGTTATTGTATTATAACTGTATAATTTTTAACTGAATACCTGATTAAATGAAAGAAATTTTGGCCAAATCGCAATATAGGGGCCGTTGGGATATGGTGACTTTTTTTGTGGTGTCAATTTTGTGATAAGTCGAGAAGTTTTTGAATTTTTAGAATGAAGTTTAATGCAATAAAGAGTTTCTTGTATAATTTGCAATTCATTTCATTTACAGTTGCATCCCGTTCCTTGGCGGACGTTGGCGAAAATAATTTTTGACGCCAAATTCCAGCGACCCCTGTTCTGCGATTCTACCAAAAATTTTTATAAATTATATTTACAAAATCACATACTTACATCAATAGTTTATTATCTTTCAATTACAAAGTATTTGAAATTATTTCTACTACAAGTAGAAATTTGATGTTCTTTTCAATTTATTGTTAACGTTACTGCAACAAAAAAAAAAGAAATATTTATAAAAAAAATATATATCGAAAAAATTATATTGATGACGATTTTGGGCCCGTTATTTATTATTTATTTGAAAATTTATTCAATTAATTTAGAAAAACACTGTTTTTGAATATGTGATTTAATTTTTTTCAAATATTTTAGAAGTTGGTATAATTTGAATTTCCATTTTGTTAATAAGATAAGAAAACAAATATTGATATTAATTATTTGGTACTACTCTATTACGTTTCTTTCAACTAGTAGCATACTTAATTCTGCCCCGAGTTTTTCATAAAATCATGCACTGTAGTATGTAGGTTGGGCAACCAGATTGTAACTGGATGTTGTTGGGTTCAGATATTTGTGGCACAGTTTGGAGAATTTACAGCTTTATGGACACGCTCACGAACACCACCCACCTACAATTAAAGAGCCTACAATATTTAACACATTTAAAGACAGATAATTATAGAAGGATTCCACTTCTAAGTCGAAAACCCTAAACTCGGCTAAGCGCAAGTTGCGCGAGATACACTTCCTCTCCGGGTGAGATTATGTAGGTCAACTAATGTGCCAAGATGGGCTTAATATATTTCCTCTCGTTATGAGAGACTATATAAACGTTTTTCAGCTGGAGCACAGGTTGCTCTGTACTTCCTCTTGGATGAGAGTCACAATCGAGTCCGACTGATCATACGCCAAAGGGGAAAGCTCTCGTGAGTATGTAGGAGGAAGCATGGTTACAATATTTATTTATTTTGAAAAAAATTAAATTAAACTAAAGTGTCTTAGCGGGAGCTTATGTTGCACTATATTCCTCTGAAGTCTGAAGACTGACTATTTCTAGTGCCAAATTGACCATTTTCTGAACGCCAAAGGGTGATGCTTCTGCCAGTGTGTAGGTGAAAGCATGGTTAAAATATTTAATTATTTTGAAAAATTGTTTTAATATTTATGAATAAATAATTATTTTGAAGAAATAATTAAACTGTAAGTTATTAGTTAAAATCATAATATTTTTTCTTTTTCATGTCACCTTATTACATTATTCGCATTGCCCATCTAGTATTTATTTACAGTAAGAAAATGTAAAATTTACATATTTTACTTTATTTCTATTATTTAGATTCTGCTTTTTATTAATGAATTATTAAAGCTTCATGCTGTTATTTTTAAAACAGTTTTTAAATGTTATCAACTAAAAAGCAATTTCGGGAACATTTTGTTTCTTTCTATTTTTGCATAACATTCTTTGTGATCACGAGCTATTTTTTTCTTGGTAATTACAGATTATGCTTTTGCAATTTCTTAAATAGATATTTTTCCTGAAACAAAAAAAAATTTTTTTCTAAAAAAATAATATTGAGAAAGATCAAACAATGAAAGACTTTTTGCTTTATTTTCTCTTATTTTTATAGACTTAATTATACTTTTTTCCCATCATTGTTAATAAGAAAAAGAAAACAAATATTTAAAAGATGCACTATCGCTCAGAATGCATATTAGCTAACCCAATTCGTTTAATTTGCTAAGTAATAACGTCGCAATTCGTTAAAAAAATGTTTTCTTCCGTCTGGCAGTTATGAAGAAATTCAATTTAGGTTTTTCCCCGTACGCTGTTACTTTAATTATTCAAAAGAATCAATTTAACCTGAATTCTAAATTAAATTATGCCTTGTTAAAAAAATCTTTGATGTATCTGATGCTGTTTTCTAATGGAATAATATATTAAATAAAGCTGTTCGTTAAAGTGAATGTATTAAATCTGAAAAAGTGAGAACCTAAATTTATTTATAAAAGAATGTATTTTAAATTCTCTTTTAAAAAATAACTGTGATTATTTTGTTCATCATCTAATTAGTGAAATAATTTGAAATTAGATCTAAAAAATAGATTAAAATATTTATTTGAATAAAGTGTGAACTCTTTCGATATCAGAATTTTAAATTATTTTTTATCGTCATATATTAATCACAATTAAATATATTAATTTCAATTGCACCTTGTCCTTGATATAAAAATATTAAGCACTGAAATACCAGAAATATTTGTTCTATTAAATTATATTTTTAAACGAAACAAATTTTCGTTTTATTCTATTAACAAATATTTGTTCTAGAATATATAATATCTAAATATTTGTTTTTGTTTTAAATATTTTTAATTTTGTTAAATAATTATTCTTCGTTTTTTTTGTTTGAACAAACATTTGTTCTATTATATTAACGATTTGTTCCATTAAAATATTTATTTTAATAGTACAAATTGTGAATAGAATAGAACAAATTTATGGTAATAGAACAATAGTTCCATGCTCCACTGAGCAAGATTTTATTTCTTACCATTAAGAGGCAATTTATAGAGATTTATTAAGGTATTCTTTTTTTTTTTTTTAAATAATGCTACTTTTGAATTTTATGATTTTGAAAACTTAAATGGCAAATGGGACATATTGCAATTTACGATTTATTGCTATCATAATGCATTAATATTTTTTATTATTTTTCTTTGATATTGAACGAATTTTGCTTTATGTTGAAAATAATACCTAAAATAACACTGAACGTTCATAGCTTACAGTTTTAAAAATTATTATTCTAATATTGAAAAACTCTTCATCGCAAAATTATTATCTCCATATTTAAAAATTTCTTCAGCATCAACGAGTTTTTAAAATTGAAAATCAATTCATCGAAGTTACTAAAATGTCTTTTTTAAAGCATTTATATGATTTCTGCATTTTATTTTGCAGAAAAAAAAATACATTTCAGCCGATTATATTTTTTAATTATTTTCAAAATGAAATAGTATTTCCATACTTATCATTTACTTAGACTTTCTTTTATATTTTACTGGTGACCTTTATACAAAATTTTAAACTATTATAAATATAAAGAGAACTTTAAAGGCTATGAACAATCAACCTTTTAATATTCCTCCAAATAGTATAGAATATTCGTTTCAAAAAGTTTAAACAATTATGTAATTAATTATAAAGTCTTTACCTTTTTTTTTTATCTTATTGATCACTGGATTTTGAAACAATTGTAACAAGATATTCTAGAAAAAATTCTAATTTTTTTTTTATTTAATACATAAAATCCATTTTTTAAAAAATAATCAAGTTTTGTTTTATTCTTCAATACATTTATTAAAGATGTAGGTTATAATATTGTAGTAAGAAAAAAAATTTCAATTAAAACGTTATGGTTATATGTTCATAAAACACACGAATTTTTTTATATAATTTAAATTTTCGATGATAGTTTAGTTTCGTAATTTCTGAAAGAGCAATTTGGTAGATAAAGGATCTGTTTTCTTTATATAATTTTTCTTACAACAAGACAAGCTAAATTTATTAATTACTTTAATTTAATTGCAAATTTATTTTGATACCATTTAAAAACCTAGATGGGATCTTTAGTTAAATAATACTTGATTGATCAAATTTTAAGTCACAAAACAACTATTACATAAGCAAGTACTGAAGAGGAACTTCTAATTTTTTATAAAAATTTTTAAAGTCTAATTATTTTAGAAAATCACAATATTTTTTTTTTTTCTTTTTCATGCCATTTTCTAACCTTATTATATCATTTTGCATTGCCCATTTAGTATTTATTCAGTGTAAGAAAATGTAAAATTTAAATATTTTACTTTATTTCTATTGTTTTGATTCTGCTTTATTAATCAATTATAAAGTTTTATACTGTTACTTTTAAACCAATTTCTAAATGTTAGCAACTAAAAGCAAAAAAGCAATTTCAGGATCATTTATGTTTCTTTCTATTTTTACATAACATTCTTCCCTTTCTTTGTGGTCACGTGTTATTTTTTATTGGTAATTACAGATTATGCTTTTGCAATTACTTAAATAGATATTTTTCCTGAAACAAAAAAAAAATAATATTGAGAAAGATCAAACAAAAAAAAAGGACTTTTTGCCTTATTTTCTTTTGTTTTTATTGACTTAATCATATTTTTTCTCCATCTTTGTTAATAAGAAAAAGAAAACACATATTTAAAAGATGCACTATCTTTCAGAATGCATATTAGCTAACCCAATTCGTTTAATTTGCTAAGTAATACACGTCGCAATTCGTTAAAAAAATGCTTTTTTTTTCGTCTGCCAGTTATGAAGAAATTCAATTTAGGTTTTTCCCGTACGTTGTTACTTTAATTATTCAAAAGAATCAATTTAACCTGAATTCTAAATTAAATTATGGCCTGTTAAAAAAATTCTTTGATGTATCTGATGCTGTTTTCTAATGGAATAATATATTAAATACAAACTGTTCGGTTAAAGTAAATGGATAAAATGCGAAACCGTGAGAACCTAAATTTATTTATTAAGCAATTTATATTAAATGTTCTTTTAAAAATAAATGTATACAGTGATTATTCTGTTCAACATCTAATTAGTTGGGGAATAACATGTAATTAACTCTAAAAATATATTAAAATGTTTATTTGAAGTTTGAATAAAGTGTGAACTCTTTCGATTTCAGAACTTGAAATTATTTTTTTATCGTCATATATTAATCACAATTAAATATATTAATTTCCTTTACACCTTGTCCATTAAGGAAAATTATGCACTCAAACACCAGAAATATTTGTTCTATTAAAATATTTATTTTAATAGAACAAATTTTTGTTCTATTCTATTAACAAATATATTTTTTCTATAATATATAATAATATCTCAATATTTGCTCTTCATTTTGATCTAAATATTTAAAATTCTGTAAAATATTAGTGCTTTGTTTTTTGTTTGAACAAATATTTGTTCTATTCTATTAACAATTTGTTCTATTGAAATATTTATTTTTAATACAACAACTTATTAATAGAAGTGAACAAATTTATGTTAATAGAACAATAGTTCCATGCTTCACTGTGCAAGATTTTATTTCTTACCATTAAGAGGCAATTTATAGAGATTTATTAAGGTATTCTATTTGTTTTCGAAATAATGCTACTTTGGAATTTTATGATTTCGAAAAACTTAGATGGCAAATGGGACATATTGCAATTTACGATTTATTGCTATCATAATGCATTAATATTTTTTTTATTATTCTTCTTTGATATTGAACGAATTTTTGCTTTATGTTGAAAATAATACCTAAAATAACACTGAACATTCATAGCTTACAGTTTTTTAATAATTATTATTCTAATATTGATAAACTCTTCGTCTCAAAATTATTATCTCCATATTTAAAAAAATTTCTTCAGCACCAAAGAGTTTCTAGAAATTAAAATCAATTCCTGAAAGTTACAGAAATGGCCTTTTAAAACATTTATTTTATTTCTGCAATTAATTTTGCCAAAAAAATTCATATCAATCCTATTTTATATTTCATTCATATCATATTTTAATTATTTTCAAATGAAATAGTATTTGCATATTTATCATTTACTTAGACTTTCTTTTATATTTACTGCCGATCATTATACAAAAATTTAAACTCTTACAAATATAAAGAGAAGTTTAAACTCATTAGCTATGAAAATCAACCTTTTAGATATTTTTCAACTAAATAGCTTAGAAGATTCTTTTCAAAAAATTTAAATAATTATGCGATTAATTATAAAGTCTTTACCACCACTTTATGTTAAAATAATTTTAGCAAGATATCCTAGAATATGAATAAAATTTTCTAATTTTTTTATTCAATACATAAAATCCAATTTTTAAAAATGAACGCGTTTTGTTATTTAAGAATAAAGAATTATTAAAGAATGAACTTTATATAAAGTTTATTGAAATTTATTGAGAATAAACTAAATAATACAAAAATTTTATTAATGAATAAACTACAAGATATTTTAAAGATAAAGGGGTATAAAATTATTGTAATAAAAATCCTTTTTTTTCAATTAGAACGTTATTATTATAAGTTCATAAAAGATAAGGGATTTCTTTGTGTATAATTTAAATTTTCGATGATAATTTGTTTTTGAAAATTTTAAAACAGCAATTTGATAGATAAAGGATCTATTTTATTTATAACATTTTTACAAGACGAATTAAATTTATTAATTACTTTAATTTAATTGCAAATTTATTTTAATTCCATTTAAAACTTTAAACAGTGTTTTTAGTTAATTGAAATTTATTTGATCAAATTTTAATGCAAAAAAATCTAACTATTACATAAACAAATACTGAAAAAGGAACATCTAATTTGAATTAAATGTTTTTTTAAAGTTGTTTTTGATTTAATTTCGAAATGATAACTATATTTTCAAAATAATACAGGCAAATAAATAAAAATTTAACAATTAATTTGAAATTTTGGGAATTTTGTTTATTTTAGTTATTTATAAACTCATGTTTGTAAAAATTGCAACACCATGTAGGAATCGTCATAATTGAATGAAATTTAAAACACAGTTGAGTGGTAGTGGTACAAATAAATGATTAAATGTCCAAAGCAAACAAACAATAACAAGAGATCGGAATCAGTATTTTGTGTAGCCACCACGCGCCGCAATAAGTGCTGCTAACGATTGAGTCAAACAAATTTTGAATGTCTGCCTGAGGAAGAGCATTCCATATTGTTTTGTATGCGCACTCAAAAGGTGCGTCTGCCGCTTTGCAAAGAAGGGATTGAACAGTCCTAGCGATATGAGGGCGGGCATTGTCCTGTTGAAATACAGCGCCTGGTAAGCTTTGAAGGAAGGGAGTAAACTTGGGGCTGTAGAACTTCACTGATGTACCAGTTGCTGTTCAGATTGTCCACAATTCTTAGCAATTGAGATCGTCCATGATATATGGCACCCCAGATCATAACTCCGGGTGTTCGTCCACTGTGGCGTTCGATAATGCACTCGGAAGGGGGCGTTCACCGGCATAGCGTCTGACACGAATGCGGCCAAATTAAAGCGGGATTCGGCAAAAAACACGACATGCTGCCAATCAGCACGCCAGTCTCTATGCTGAGCGGCCCATTGTAGCCGCAGGCGGCTATGGTTTAGCGTGAGAGGGATCCTTAAAAGGAGTCCTTGCGCGCAATCCACGCTGCAGCAGACGTCTACGAATTGATGAAGCACACAATGAAACACCTGTAGCTATTGACCACTGTGCTGCCAATTAAGGAAGCTGTACGGTCCGTCAGCGCCATGCGGACCAGGTGTCTATAATCGCGAGCTGACGTCACATTTCGGGGTCCACTCCCGGATTTCCGAGTTGTCCGACACTCGTCCGTCCACTGCTTCCAAAGACGCATCACTGTGCTGCTCTTATGCTGCACACGAGCGACTACTGCACGATAAGACAATCCAGCTTCAAGAAGGCCGATGATTCTTCCCCGTTCAGACTCTGTAAGTTGTTCAAATCTCGTTCTCTTTCATCGAAGAGGCATAAGTAACGATTGAGCTAACGTTCACCACTAGCAGATAACCACCGATAACCATACACGCCTCGCTACAGCAGTCTATTTATTCGGATCCGTCCGCCGTTCAGAGGGCGCTGCTCAGCATACACATGCGCTACGGATTTGAAACTATAATCATTGCATATCATGCGCTAGTTTGCATTTCCTGAAAATTTCAGCTCACTCGCGTAAGTCCTTCATGGTGTTGCAATTTTTCACAAACATGAGTTTATAAATTTGGCATGAATTTATGTATTCTCTAAATTGTTTCATGAATATTTTCAATGATTAAAATATAAATTTCTTCATTTTAAGAACAACTGACAATTTTTATTCTTCTTTTTTTCCCTCACGTGTCATTAGTTGGGTACTTCCTTTTTTATATTAAGTCTTGACGTATATTGCCTACTTATATCGCAAAACCATCGCCAAAAGTGATTAAAAGTTTGCCAAAGATGCTTAATTATGATCTTTCATTTTCAAAAGACTTAGCGATCGTCAAGGCGTGGTTTAAATAAAGCAATGTAAAGCAGTTTTGAATGTAACAATTTATTCTTTATAATAACGAAGAAATAAATTATTACATTCGAAATTAATTTTTATTAACCGAATTTGTTAATCTACCTATTTTGTAACATCAGTCCTCATAAATTTTATTATAATATTATTTTTTTCATTATTTGCATTAAAAAGTTATTTTTTTATCTTTCTTCAAAAAATTCTTGCTACTATAATAACAAATTAAAAGATTGAACATACTTTTCCTTTTACAACCTTTATCTGTTTTACGTATGTTTATTTCATTGCATTAAAGAAAAATTAATAAGAAAAAATTTAGAATTTCAGAATTTGTTTAAGCAATTCTTAATTGATGTCGAAAATCAACATTAATGATGAACAACGAAATCTGTTTGGTTAAATATTAGTGATTATTATGTATTTTATTATTACATGAAATACTTTAAATTGCTAATTCAATATTTTAATGGTAGTTAAATATGAATAAATATGCCTTGTTGAATAAACAATTTCATGCTCAATTTTTCTAAAATTTTATTCTAAAGCTATTTATTTTATAATAAAATTAATCAGTATTCTTTTTGAATAAATCTTTACTTTGATTTTAACAAGTAAAAACAAATGTAAAATAAATTTTGCTTTTTGTATAATATTTATGGATTTTTTTTTTTGTATAAATTGTTTTGTTTTATAAATAAAGAAAAAAAAAAGTTTCAACGAAGCAATTTCATGTAAGAATTTTTGAAAAATTCTTGACAGATAATGAAAATGAACATAAACATGATATTTAATAAATTAAAGATTAAATATTAATACATATCTTATAACCTGATTAAATTTATAATAATTACAATTTCAAATTCAACAATATGTCAATATTCAACATTAGTAGAATATATCTGGAATAATTTCGAACTAAATTAGGTTGAAAACGTTCTATTAATTGTTAAAACTAAATGTTTGCAATTAAAATTTTCAATAAAGACAAATACGGATACCTCATAAATATTTATATGTAAATTTTCAGAATTACTTTGTAATTGCTTCTATCTTTTATGGAGAAATGAAGACAGTTTTATCTTTGGAAATGAAAGATTCTAGAACACAAATTTAAATTAAAGTTCGGACGGAATTCAGACTATCTTAAAAAGAAAATATATTTCATAATTGAGTTTTGCGAACTTATTAAGTTAAATTAATTGTATTTCTTTTTTTATCTGGCCATGGGAATGGAAATTATAGGAATAAATCATTTCTGAAATTGATCAAAAAATTAGTGGGTACTGGTGGTGGGCAAATTAGTGTCCTGGCGTCTCCAAAAACAGTGAAGCTATAAAATAAAAAAGATATCGAAAGCCATAATTGGCTGCAAGATTTGGAACGTTGCGTTTACGAATATGATCGCTGCACGTTTTACAAAAAGTCAGCTTCATCCAAATCGACAGAGAAAATTATTGCAATTTGATTTAAAGAAACGTTCTTCGACTTTGAGCCACTGTTTCTCATGAGAGTAGTCGTTTAAATCGGAATGAGTATTGTTCAAGAAGCAATGGGAGCAGGAAGGAGTAACAGAAGAGGAAGAATTAAAAGTATCCTTCAGAGGACAAGAACAGGAGGGAGAGTAAAGAGAAGAAGTTTGAACACATTTCGTGTGTTTAATATTGTCATCGTGAGGGTTGATAGCCTGTTGACGCTTGAGAGCTCGACGCTCCCGTTGAAGGGCATTTTGGCGGGCACGAGTTTGAGGCTTCGAACGGGCAATTCTTTCCCTTTCACGATCATGCGCTTTAACATTGTCTTCCATTGTTGTCAACATTGTTCCCAATTTCCATTGTTTCCTTTTTGGCATAACTTTATTTCGGATCGGACATCATCTCAGGTCATTACCGAAAACAATACCCATTGGATACCCATGGGTAATAAGTAAGGTTTAAGTTATTATTTAAAACAGATTAATTATCTCTCGCAACATGAGAAACTTTCATTTCAAAAGCTTTTATTTAAATTAAACGCTGATTTTCACGTGATTTTATTCACGTGTGTTTTAAAATCGGCATGAAGATATGCGTTGCTAAATGTAGCGATTGACCCATATCAAACCATTTGATCTGTAGTTCATTTTGAAGTGATTGGTTTTCAAAATATAAATAGATTATTGTTTAAATAACCTTAAAATTAGTATCTAAGGATTAGTTTATGTTTATGAAAGTTAATTTAACCATCACTTAAAAGACTTTTTTGTCAAAATTGCGTAGTGCTTCTTGTAGTATTTGAACAATTGCTTCTTCCTAAAGTTCTAGAGTTGTCAAATTTTGCTATATTTCTGTCGTTATTGAATTAGATAGTTCTTGTGGGGATTCTGCATTTTAGGTTCCGATTTCACCATGTCTTTTTACCGCTCCAAATGGAATTGCCAAAAGCGCAGTATTTTGTAACCGCGGTGGCCTTTTTGTTGCCGAAAATCTGGGATCTGGACTTGGCGAAAAGTAAAAGTGAAAGTAAAAAAATCGCCAAATTTACAAGCGGAAAATATATATATTATATATAATAATATAATATAATATATATATATATATATTATATATTATAATAATATATTATATTGATAAGTATTCTTATCAATTGCTTGGTAAATTTCTTTTGTTATTGGACACTGAAATGCTCCCACATGTATTCATCCAGCAAAAGTATGTACACGCATATTAAATTGAAATTCGTGAAAAGATTCGTGAGTTTTTTAACTTATATATTACATATTTTTATTGGAATTGTTAATTTTTTTCTATTTTAAATTTCAAAAATTTTTAAAAATAGTTATGAAAAATAATTCTTCAAAAAATATTTCTTAAATTTTTGGAGATAATCGTATACTTAACAGCACCAAAAAATTATTCTATCCTTAATCCACACATTTTGAAGTAACATTTTAAAACAATTAATAATTTATATTTTTTTTACAATTATTTCTTACAAAATATGAATAAATAACACTTCAAAAACCAAATTACTTGATGGTTCTTGATAGTATAAAGTATAAACAGTTATCCAATATATCTCTACTGACCCCTTTTATGAAATTAAAATATCATTAAACAATATTTTTTTTTTCTTTCTAATGCAGCTGGTACACACAGGCAGCTTGGTCTTGGATGCCTTGAGGCAAGTGCTGCACAGTCGTACTCACTTTGCATTACCCAGGTGGCACGTGTAACTTGAAGATAAGCCACGGACGCGGAGTAACAATGCCCCCTGTAACGCTCTACTATCCTATTAGACCGGGACCTACTTTTTAAAGGGATTCCGAACACTACAAACAACCATGGCATCTCGGGACTCGAACCCGAAACCTTTAGTACCGAGCGCCAGAGCGCTAGCCACTCGGCCATTCAGGCCCACATTAAAAAATATTTAAAGAGATAAAGTATAACTTCAAAAATTACATCAATTATTTATTGAAAAATTTCTTGTTATAAATTGGTTGCATAATTATATTATAAAGAACCAACTGTATTTCAATTTGCTATTCCAAAAGCTGTATTTCAACTCGTAATTCAATAGTAATTTTAATAAATAATTTTCAGAAGAGCTCAGTTTTGAACCCAGGGGCGGTCTTCGTTGCAGTCATTGTTTTATAAAATAAGGAGACTCAATGGGGGATTTTGATGCCGTATGTAAAGTACCTTGTATCAAGCTGTTGAGAGTTTTCCGGAGTTTTCTCCTATATGGCAAACAAGTACAGGAAAATTATGCATAAAAAAGTACCACCCTATCTCATGGGGGCCATATATTGGAACACGAAACCCATTGATACTCAACTAAATAAAAGGCATTAATAAAAACAAGTAATATAAAAAAAAAAATTTGTAAGTCAATTCCTAATTTTTTTTTTTCACTATATTACCAGAAAGTCCTTTATAAATAATTGTCATTCATTTATTTAAGTAAGAAAAAATTCTCTCTCACACATACACACTTTCCATCTACTAATTTATTCACATGTTTCATTTTCCATATTGTTCCCTCCTTGATTCAGACTGGAACCAAGAATGATAAAAATCTGAAAGACATTTTTTTCCAGCGATCTACACGCTTCGCCACTGAGGATATTTATTCCTAAATGTATACCCTGCTAAATATCTTATATAAGAGAAATTTTTTTCTCCATAATTAAATTAAAATTAATTAATTAAATTTAATTAATGAATTAATATTTGAAAACTGTATTAATATCAACTGTCATCCACTACAAGTTTAAAAAAATGTATTTGAACTTGGGTGGATGAAAAAGAGTATTTTTATGAACGATTGAAAATTTGAACAAGATATATAAATATATATAGGAAGAGTGTGAACTAATAGTAGGAATTGAAAAAATAAAATGGTTAAAAAAAATTAAAAATATAATGCTTAACAAAATAATTTTTAATTAAATGAAAGCCATATATTTATTGCCATATATTTAAGCCACCAGAAGGCGTCAGTCTTACTCAATTAATGGTGCCGGCCTTACAGTACTGATTGGCGCCATTAATTGAAGATTATTGTTTAAAAACATTACTGTAATAATATTTAATTTATTTTCTAAGGTAAATCCACCCACCAGATGGCGCCACGCTCAAAATACTGATTGGCGCCATTAGTTATGTAATTGTTTTTAAAAAAAAGGTTTAAAATTTTACAGTAATAATTTTAAATTTATTTTCTAAGATTAACATCATAAAATCCTTAAAAATAAGTGCTAACAGTTTAAAGGTGAAAAATAGCGGGAATTCTTGAATAAAAATGAATCATTTATTTACCCAATTTATCTTTAAGAACAAAATTGTGTTACCTTAACTTTTAATTTAATAAAGTAGGCTTAGAAAATTGAAAGTAAATGATTAATACTTATTTTAAGCCTGTAAAAATTAAACATTTATAAATATGAATTAATTGAAGTATTTAAACTAAAGTTTTCAGTAGCTTAAATCTTTGATAACCATGAATTTCTATTATTAAAAACTAGCTACCTTATCTTCAAAAAAGATTCTTCAATTACACAAAGATGCACGAAAACTCTTTATCGAAAAACAAACAGTGCACTAATTGGAAGTTCTGATGAAAGAGAAGATTTCAAAGTAAAAGCTCCCCTGGAATCTCAAATGAAAACAAGTATCCTCGAGAAAAGCAATATTCCTTAGAAAACAGGCTTTGTGGGCGAATCCTTGTAGAGACGACTCGATTTATTTTGTACCTTCGAGACTGGATTTGAATACCGTGTCTTTGCTATTGAAGGAAAATCTGGGCGAATTTATTTCTAGTCATTTTTAAAATAAAACAGAGAACATTTATCTTTGTGGACTGAGATTAAGATCGATTATTTGTCAATTTATTCACTGATAAATAGAATTTGCAGTAGTTTTTTCTGTTATAAATGTTCTTTCTGAATAAGGAAACAGTGCAGGAATATTAATTAGATATACATTTAAAAGGAATGTATGTATAACATGATTTATAAACAGTAACACGAAGAAGGCATTTTTTTCTAGTTTAAAATTCCGTTCGGCAAAAGTTACGAAAAATTTCTATTTTTTTAATATAGATTTTAATGACAATAAATAATAAGGTTTTTATTTTATGTTTTCAATTAAATAAAAACCTTATTATTTATTTATTAGATTTTCGCCATCAGATGGCGCCACTCTTAAAAGTACTGACTGGCGCCATTAGTTCCACTTTTTTTTTTTAAAAAAGAAAATTATAGAATTAATTTTCAATTTATTTAATAAGCTCAAATTGTTATTTATTATTAAAAATAAAAGTTAACAAATTAAAGGTACAAAAAATATATATCGGGAAATTTTTGATAAAAAGGGTTGCTTTATTTAGCCAATTAATATTATTTAAAGCCAATGATTGAAAATGATTTAACATGTAAGCAAACTTGCCGTTATGCAGGTGATTAAACAATGAACAATAGCAGAAAATAGATTCAATGATAGACAGTAGCAGAAAATAAAGATAATGACAGTAGCAGATAATGAATTCAATAATAGACAGTTACAGACAACTGATTCAATACTCTATAGCAGATAGATTCTTTTAATTTCTTTACAAGAAATTTGCTTGAATGTGTATTTACATCAATAAAATTATGTATATGCATATAAAAAGAAAATAATAAATATGAAGAAAATTAATTAATAATAGAATGTGGCAAAAAAATAAATTAAACTATAGACAGCATCAGATAATGAATTCAATAATATACAGTTACAGACAACTGATACAATACTATTCAACAGCAGATAGATAATGTTGAACGACAAACATATTCTTTTAATTTATTTACAAGAAAATTACTTGAAATATATATCAATAAAATCATGTATATGCATATAAAAGAACGCAATAAATATAAAGAAAATTTCATTTATAAATCCAAGTCCCATTTTTTTTTCATTCCTGAATAATATTTATTTGTTCAAACATTTCTGTTGTTGGAAAAACATAATTAACTTCAAATAGTTAAAATTTTCACCATTACGTAATTTTTATGAAAAAAAATCAACAAAACGAAATATTTTTCTAAAAAAACAGGATTATTTGCATTTAAATTGCCAATTTAGACAGACATCTTTTTTAATACAGTTCTAAAGGGTTTTGTTTTTTACATATACTTTAGAATAATTAAAAATAAAACCAAACCAAAATAATTAAAAACTTTAAGGCATACATATTTATGAGGCCAGTATCTTTCAATACAAAATACGATTTTATGAAACCCAACTTAATACTTTAATCTTTAAGTTTTCGAGCATATTTAGAAAATGTTATCTAAAAATTTATTTTATTTAAAAGTTTTATAAATTGAATTCCACAAAAAAAATATTTAAAAATCAATTCAACAATAGTTTAAAAGATTTGTATTCTTTTTAGATAACCTATCTCAAATTAAAGAATCAAAAACTACGCATTTTACGAATAAATATTATTCTTTTTGTAAATTCAATAAGAAAATTCTTCAAAGTTGAATTATTTCAACTCAATTACTATAAAACTCTTCATAAAAATTTCATTTTATTAAACAACATTTTTTTATAATTTATATCTTCTTTTTTTAAAAACCAATATATATTATTCTTGATATACAGTTTATTTTTTTTGTGAGCAATTAAATTACACTTAATCTTACACTTAAATTACCTTAAATAATATTTTAAAAAAATTTTGTTTTTATTTATTATTTCTCAAAAAGGAAATGCTCTTATTACATGAAATTGAATTTATTAAATATTAATCTGAGTATAAATGTGAAAAATATATTTTTTCTGAATTTTAATGCGTTTAAAATAATATATTTTTTTGAATGAAGACTTCTTAAAAATATGTAATAGTGATCTATTAACACAAACAATTAATTTTGAAACAAGAATTAAAAGAATTGAGCAATATAAAATTCAGAATACATTTTTAAATATTAATTATATTATTAAATATTAATCAGAGCATAAATATAAAAAAATATTTTCTGTATTTTAATGTGTTAAAAAATATTTTGAATTAAGACTTCTTAAAAATGTGCGATAGTGATCTATTAAAATAAACAATTGAATATTGAAATAAGAATTAAAAAATTAGTAATATGAAATTCAGTATACATTTTTTTTAAATAATAAGTATTTGAAAAATAATTGAAATACATAGAACTGTATTTATTAATTTAACTGTAACAACTAATGTTTTTAAGAAAAGAATTTAATTCACAATCTTTTAAAGCAAAATTTAAATAATAAAAAAAATAATAACAATAATAATAATAATAGCAGAAAAGAAGAAACTAATCACAGAGCATGCCATAAGGGCTGCCGATGTTATGACACAAATTTTTACAAAAATAGTTAAAACGAATTTCATATTTTTTTTTTTAATTTTGAATTATTATTTCCCAAAAATGGAAATGCACTTAAAAAAGTAATTCAATCCAGAAAGTTTTTCACAGAGCATGCTAAAAAGATACAAAAATAGTTAAAACTCATTAATAAAAAAATAAAAAGAGATTAGAAAAAAATCGAAAAGAATTTTTTTGAAGAACCGACAGGGAATTTGAATCAAATCAAGATTGATCATAAAATAAAAGATTTTTTTCAGAAATTTCTTCAATCAACTTTAGAGAAAATAAATCGATTTTTAATGAAAGCATTTTGAATTTCTTAATTGATGGATTAACGGAGAGAAAAGTGAGATTATTACTAGTAAGCTTATAAAAGTAAGCTTATAAAACTATTTACAAAGAATCTCGCTTTGAAATGAAAAAGATTTTTTTAATTAAGTTATTTTTATTGAAACATAAATATACTATTTCTGTCAATGGTGATACAAATGAAATATTTTTCACAACAAAAATCGCTCTAGTAGAAAAAAAGTTTTTAAGTTTCGATTAACTCATTATGTTGTGTTTAATAAACGGGTATTTTATTCCAAAGGCATTTGCCCCTAGATTTGATAGATAAAGTAGCAGTTCCAGCATTAATCAGGATACACAATACACCTCCCCCAGAGGATATACCTATAAAATTTATGCATTTCACCTCATCGTCATCATCATCACATGTGGCTCAACAGCCCATGGTGGGTCAAAGCCTTCTGCCTACTGGCAGATTTTTAAAAATGTTCACTTACCAAGTATTAGAAAGGTAGCAGTTCCAGCGTTAACCAGGATACACAATGGGCATTTTGCTACATTTCAATCTATTTTGGCAACGTAATGTGGAACATCACATCCCAGAGAAAATATCTGTAAAATTAATAAATTTCCCTTCATCAACATCATCATATATGACTCTACATCTTATGGTGAGCCAAGGCCTTCTGCCTACTGGCAGATTTTTTAACTCACCAAGTATTTATTGTATCTATCCTCAGCATACGCACTGAAAACCTCAGTTCAACTTATTTGTTGAATTTCAAATTGAATCAGAATTTCAATATTCTAACACCCAGTCCATGTTCTTATGACATTAGTAATATATTTAAGAAAACATACATTATATGAAAAACTCACTGGTCAAAAGTTAGTCACCCTGGCGTACAAGCACAGAAGAGTCGCTAAACCATTACGGATTACTCAAAGATTCAAGTCACTTTGCTAAACTGCAGGCGTGCTGCTCTTCGTGATCATAAGGCATAACCGTGAACCGGTGACTAATTTTGCTAATTCCGTTTACGAGCCAGGGTGACTAATTTTTTGTCCGGGAGTTTACTTGTATCTGGAGCTTGGTGCCATAGGTTTCGGGTTTGTGTCCCGGAAGTGCGATGGATGTTTGTAGTGGTTCGGAATCCCCATTAAACCGTAGGTCCTTTTGTCTAATATTACTGTAGAGCGTTAGGTGTAGATCTGACAACCCTAGCCAGTAAAAAAACATATCCTGCCTCGAAATCTACCTGTAACCAGACGAGCCCTTGCCCACCATGGGGCTGTTGCGTCAATGAAGAAGAAGTTTACTTGTTAGAAAAGCTCAATGTAAGTGACTTTGGTTTAATTCAACGATGTGCAAATCCACAATTTGTCTCAACGATTTGGAGTGAATATTCCCAGTAGCTGTATTTGGGAGTTGATGCCATCCTCCTCTGCTACTTGATTTCAATGTATAGATTTTCTAATAATTAGTGATTGGGCACACTGTTAATAAAAATGAATGAAATGAACTATTCCACATTTTATTTCAAATTGAACTCACTTAGTTCTAAAACACAATACACTGTACACCAAGATGCTTTTTGACATATTATTAATAAATTGATAATATGAGGTTACATCAAAGTTCCATCCATTTCTCAGGTATAATTATAATGCACATTATTACTGATTCAATTCCTAACTACCTATGATAAAGCAGTAGGACTCCTATAAATATTATTGAGCACAAAATACAGTGGTCAAGTTGACATGCAAGACCTATCCAACACTATCGACTATATAATAGTATATAGACTATAGACTTATACCACTATAGACCTATACAACACTGTGCACTAAGTTGCTTTGGACAGATTATTAATAAATTGATAATATGAGGTTACAACAAAAGTTCTATCTATTTCTTAGGTATAATTATAAGGCACGATATTACTGATTCAACTTCTAACTACCAATGATAAAGCAGTAGGACTCCTATAAATGTTATTGAGCACAAAAGATAGTGACCTAGTCGATATTCAAGACCTATCCAACACTATCGAATTTGTTGACATCCAAAAATTTTATTTGTGTATGAAAAGTTCATGAATTGTTTATTGTGAACTGCTTGATTGACAACTGAACAACAATCACTGAAGTTTACAGCCATTGGCTAATAAAAAATAAATCATTAATAAACAGAAAAGAAGTGAACAAACAACATGATAATGACAAACACCATACTCCACGAGGGACAATGAGTCTCATAGAAGTATTTTCCTGAGCACTTAGACTCCAGCCACTCTATTCTCCCAAATTTGCTCCAACGGTTAAAAATACTTACAGAAGGGCGCAGAATTATTTTTCCTGGTATAAAAGAAATTGAAATGAAGTTAATTTTTTTTTTCAAAGCAGAACGAAAGGAGTTTTATAAAAATAGCATCGATTGGAATCGGAGAAGATATGATGAGAAAGAAAAAGGAACTCTAATGATGACTAAATACAGCTATGTCCAAAAAGTAAGACCAATTTTTAATTTAAAATTCCCGGAGCTTATGGAATTTTTTTTTTTTTTTTAGATTACTGGCGCTTGTGAAATTTGACGTCAAAATATTCATTAGTATTTGGGTTACGCTTGGCTTTGCGAGACGCTAAAACTGATTTTTGAAATGTCTGAATTAATTGAGCAAAGAATTTACATTAAATTTTGTTTGCGGAAACGTATAGAATGTTGCAAAAAGCATCCGGTGAGCATTCGTATATCGGAAAGAAATATTTAGTAGTAGTATAAACAGTTCAAAGGAGGCAGAGAACGCGTTGAAGACGAAGAGCCCTCTGGTCGACCCTCAACCTCAACCGAAGAAACTCACGTTTAAAAAAATTAAAGATTTGGTTGCCGTCGAACCGTCAATTTACAATTAGAGACCTTGCTGATGTTGTTGGAATTTCAAAAGGATCGGCCAATTCCATTTTGGGCCTCAAATGCGTCAAATCTCGCTTGGTACCGAAAACACTGATGATCCATTGACATTGAATGAGCTCACACTGCATTGATTCTTCGTGACTGTTTCGCCAAAATGAAAACCATTTCGTTCCACAACCACTGTATTCACACCTTGCGACTTCTAGCTATACTCTAAACTCGAAAGACCACTCCGGGACACCGTTTTAAGTCGATTAAAGAGATTCAACGTGAATCGGCGAGCGCTTTGAAGGCCATCCTCCCGATGAATTTTTAGCATTCATTGAGGATTGAAAACAGTTGGCAAAAGTGCATTGTGTCCGAAGCGGATTACTTTGAAGGCGATGAAATAAATTTGGAAGAATAAATGAAGAGTTTTTGAAAAAAAAAATAATAATAATTGGTCCTACTTTGGAGGCACATTAGTAAATATATTTTGAATATGCCTCGAAATATGCCTTTGAATATGCCTAAATCGAAAATGGAAAAAGAACTTCCATTACAACCTCGTAGCATACATCTTACACAACTTTGCATAGCATCGAGATTATATATATTGTTTATTTATATATTGCATATCTTTGCATACTCTTGCTATTAGATATATTGGTTATTTATATATATTACTACTGTATTAAGGAACATATACATGTATAGACAACATGTGAGTACAAACAAATCTGTATAATACGCAACTGACACCAAAACAAAATTTTAAATTTACAAAATCCACATCATCTGTCCTTCAATATGAACTCCCAAGGCCAAAAAAAAAAAGAAATATCCATCCGTCAGAAATTTTAAAACTTCCAATCAATCAACGCGAATTTAAGTGTACCGAGTAAATATTTACAGTGACAAATTGCCATCGCAGAAAGTAAATAAATCCGAACTCCGAGCAACGAAAATACACTCTTTCAACTCAACTCAACTCGCTTTTATTTTTATTTTATTTATTTTTTATTTCAAAAAATTTGAAACGAGCAATTTAAATTCCTCCAATATTGATCGGGAGTGGAGTTATTCCCCCTCTCAACAAAAGATTATAAGGGCGACAAAAAAGTAAGAAACCCCTTGAAAGCTCTCGGGAAGGGTTTATTTTGTTCCTGACACCAGATAGGTGTCTACGAACTGCACCACCCTTGCTATTCGATTCGACAAGTGACGTGATGATAGCGCGAGACGACACGGAAAAAGAATAGAAAAAAATAGTCGAAGAAGCTCTTCTACCCTTTTAAGAAGGATATCTGGTGTGATGGACAGGAACGCGTATATTTTGGACGGAATTTAAACTTAATGGTGTCCATTATTTCAGATTTATTGAGAGGGTTTTTTGAAATAGTGGGGCTCCAACAACTTCTCGCGCGCACCAAAATAAATTTTATTTTGAGACATTTTTAGAAGCTTCGCGTCATTTCTTTTTTTAGTTTAATAGAAAATTAATTGATTGATTGATTGATTTAAAAATTGAGCTTATAATTTTCGTATTGGGTAGTTAGATAATTTTGCTACCCATTAAATAAATGAAGATGATTTTGGGGAGATTGATCAAATATGACCTGTACCACTTTCAATCTTTTATGAGATTATTATCATATTTTTATATTTTTTTCTTGAGCCATTCGCTTTGGTATATTTAAATTACTTTCTCGTGCCTTTTTATTAAATTTCTAACCTGTGTTTTTTTTTTTAATAAAATCGTTTGGAATTTTATAGTTTTTTCCTTTCTCGTGATTTTTTATTAAATTTCTTTCATGTGTTTTATTTTAATAAAATCGTTTGGTATTCTACCTTTTTTTCTTTTTTTTTCAAACTTCTTTCATGTGCTTTACTTTTATAAAATCGTTCAAAATTTTATACTTTTTCTTTCTCTGTGCTTTTTTTAAACTACTTCACTAAGAAACAAATACAAGTATAGACAACATGTGAGTACAAAAACAAATCTGTATAATACGGAACTGATACCCAAACGAAGTTTTGAATTTACAAAATCCAAATCATCTGTCCTTCAATATAAACTCCCCAAGGCCAAAAAAAGAAAAAAGAAATATCCATCCGTCAGAAATTTTAAAATTTCCAATCAATCAACGCGAATTTAAGTGTACCGAGTAAATATTTACAGTGACAAATTGCCATCGCAGAAAGTAAATAAATCCGAACTCCGAGTAACGAAAATACACTGTTTCAACTCAACTCAACTCGCTTTTATTTTTATTTAATTTATTTTTTATTTCGAAAAGTCGAAACGAGCAATTTAAATTTCTCCAATATTGATCGGGAGGGGGTTAGTCACCCTCTCAACAAAAGATTATCGCCAAGTATAAAGGCGACAAAAAAAAAAAAAAAAAAAAAGGAAGCCCCCTTGAAAGCTTTCAGGGAAGGGTTTATTTGGTTCCTGACACCAGATAAGTGTCTGCGAACTGCTCCACCCTTGCTATTCGACGCGACAAGTGACGTGATGATAGCGAGAGACGACACGAAAAAAAGAAAGAAAAATAGAAGAAGCTCTTCCACCCTTTTAAGAAGGATATCTGGTGTGATGGACAGGATCGCGTATATTTTGGAAGGAATTTAAACAATGGTGTCCATTATTTCAGATTTATTGAGAGGGTTTTTTGAAGTAGTGGGGTTCCAGCAAGAACTTCTCGCTATAAATTTATTTTGAAACATTTTTTAGAAACTTCGCGCCATTTCTTTTTAGTTTAATTATCTAAAAGTTGAGCTTTATAATTTTCATACTGGGTAGTTAGATAATTTCCTTTCGTATAGTTTTTTTTTTTTTTTTAATAAAATCTTTCGAAATTCTACTTTTTTTTTCTAGAGCTTTTTTTATTAAATTTCTTTCATGTGTTTTTTTATAAAATCGTTTCGAACTCTGTATTTTTCTTTTCCCGTCCGTGCTTTTTTTATTAATGTTTTTAAAGCGTCCGGAATTCTAATTTTTTCTTTCTCGTGCTTTTTTATTAAACTTCTTTCGTGTGTTTTATTATTATTAAACCGTTTGGTATTCTATCGTTTTTTTCTGGCTTTTTTTAAAACTTCTTTCATGTATTTTACTTTTTATAAAATCATTTGGAATTCTATAATGTTTTTCTTCCACGTGCTTTACGTTAAATTTCTTTCATGTATTTCTTTTTTCAAAACAGGAACATGAACGCGTATATTTTGGTAGGAATTTAAACTTAATGGTGTCCTTTATTTCAGATTTATTGAGAGGGTTTTTTTTAAATAGTGGGGCTCCAACAAGAACTTCTCGCATGCCCCAAAATAAATTTATTTTTGAGACAGTTTTTAGAAGCTTCACTTCATTTCTTTTTTTAGTTTAATTATCTGAAAGTTGAGCTTATAATTTTAATATTGGGTAGTTATATAATTTTGTTACCCATTAAATAAATAAGGATGATTTTGGTGAGATTGATCAGAGATGTCCTGACACTTTCACTGTTTTTTTATAGATTTTTTTTTTTTCGTGAGCTATTCGTATTGGCAAATTTAAATTTCTTTCTCGTGTTTTTTTATTAAATTTCTTTTCATGCTTATCTATTAAATTTCTTTCATGTGCTTTACTTTCATAAAGTCGTTTGGTACTCTATAGTCTTTTCTTTCTAGCGTTTTTTATTAAATTTC
The DNA here is from genome assembly GCA_021605095.1 of Caerostris extrusa. Lineage (NCBI taxonomy): Eukaryota > Metazoa > Arthropoda > Arachnida > Araneae > Araneidae > Caerostris > Caerostris extrusa. The sequence continues at coordinate 72,841 of BPLR01011310.1, forward strand.
TTTCATGTATTTTATTTTTATAAAATCGTTTGGAATTTTATAGTGTTTTTCTTTCCGTGCTTTTTTATTAAATTTCTTTCATTTTTTTTATAAAATCGTTTGGAATTCTAGCTTTTTCCTTCTTGTGCTTATTTATTAAATTTCTTTCATGTGTTTTACTTTTATAAAATCGTTTGGTATTCTGTCTTTCCTCTCTAGTGCTTTTTATTAAATTTCTTTCATGTGTTTTTCAATAAAGTCGTTTGATATTCTATAGTTTTTTTCTTACTCGTGCCTTTTATCAAATTTCTTTCATGTGTTTATTTTTATAAAATCGTTTGGTATTCTATCGGTTTTTTTTCACATGCTTTTTTTAAAACTTCTTTCATGTGTTTTACTTTTATAAAATCTTTTTAAATTCTATACTTTTTCTTTTTCGGTGCTTTTTTTTAAACTACGGCACTAAGAAACAAATAAATGTATAGACAACATGTGAGTACAAAACAAATCTGTATAATAAAGAACTGATACCATTACAAAATTTTAAATTTTCAATATTCAAATCATCTGCCCTTCAATATAAACAAGATGATAAAAAAAATGATATACGTCAGAAATTTTAAAATATCCAATCAATCAAAGCGAATTTAAGTGTACCCAGTAAATATTTACAGTGACAAATTGCCTTCACAGAAAATAAATAAATCCGAACTCCAGCAACGAAAATATACTTTTTTAACTCAACTCAACTCGCTTTTATTTTTATTTTATTTAGTTATTTCAAAAATTTGAAACGAGCAATTTAAATTCCTCCAATATTGATCAGAGCGGAATTATTCCCCCTCTCAACAAAAAGATTATAAGGCGACAAAAAAAAAAGGAAACCCCTTGAAAGCTCTCGGGAAGGGTTTATTTTGTCCCTGACACCAGATAGGTGTCTATGAACTGCCCCACCCCTGCTATTCGACGCGACATGATGATAGCGCAAGACGACACGAAAAAGAATAGAAAAAAAAAGTCGAAGAAGCTCTTGCACCCTTTTTAAGAAGGATATCTGGTGTGATGGACAGGAACGCGTATATTTTGGAAGGAATTTAAACTTAATGGTCTCCATTATTTCAGATTTATTGAGAGGGTTTTTTTGAAATAGTGGGGTTCCAGCAAGAACTTATAGCTACAAATTTATTTTGAAACCTTTTTTTTAGAAACTTCGCGCCATTTCTTTTTTTAGTTTAATTATCTAAAAGTTGAGCTTATAATTTTCATATTGAGTAGTTAGATAATTTTCTTTCGCATAGTTTTTTAATTTTTTTTTTTTTAATAAAATTGTTCGAAACTCTATTTTTTTCTAGAGCTTTTTTTATTAAATTTCTTTCATGTATTTTTTTATAAAATCGTTTGGAACTCTGTAATGTTTTTCTTTTACCGTGCTTTTTATTATTATTTTTTTAAAGCGTCCGGAATTCTAATTTTTCTTTTCGTGCTTTTTTATTAAATATCTTTCGTGTGTTTTATTTTTATAAAATCGTTTGATATTCTATGGGGGTTCGTGCTTTTTTAAAACTTCTTTCATGTGTTTTTACTTCTATAAAATCGTTTGAATTCTTTTGTGTTTTTCTTTCTCGGGCTTTATTATTAAATTTCTTTCAAGTATTTTTTTTTTTAAACAGCAACACGAACCTGGTATATTTTGGAAGGAATTTAAATTTAATGGTGACCGTTATTTCAGATTTATTGAGAGGGTTTTTTTAAATAGTGGGGTTCCAGCAAGAACTTCTCCTGTGCCTCAAAATAAATTTATTTTTAGAAACTTCCCTGCCATTTCTTTTATTTTGATTATCTAAAAATAGAGCTTATAATTTTTATATTGGGTAGTTAGATAATTTTTTATCCATTAAATAAATAGGTATGATTTTAAGGAGATTGATCCGAGATGCCCTGGACCATTTTTTATTGGTTTATTATTATATTTTCATGAGCTATTCGTATTGGTACATTAAAATTTTTCATGCTTTTTTCTTTTATTAAATTTTCTTCATGTGTTTCATTTTTATAAAAAATCGTATGGAATTTTATATGTTTTTTCTCTCCCGTGCTTTTATTTAATTTTTTCATTTCTTTATAAAATCATTCGAATTCTAGTTTTTTTCTTTCTCGCCTTTTTTATTAAATTTCTTTCATGTGTTTCATTTTTATAAAATCGTTTGAATTTTATAGTGTTTTCACTCCCGTGCTTTTTTATTAAATTTCTTTCATGTGTTTCTTTTTTATAAAATTCTTTTGGTTATCTATCGGGTTTTTTTTCCGTGCTTTTTTAAAACTTCTTTCATGTCTTTTACTTTTATAAAAATCGTTTCAAATTCTATACTTTTTCTTTCTCGGTGCTTTTTTTAAACTACTGCACTAAGAAACAAATACATGTATAGACAACATGTGAGCACAAAACAAATCTGTATAATACGTAACTGATACCCAAACAAAATTTTAAATTTACAAAATCCAAAATCCAAAATCATATGTCCTTCAATACAAACTCAAACACCAAAAAAAAAAAAATATATATATCCATCCATCAGAAATTTCAAAAATTTCCAATCAATCAAAGCGAATTTAAGTTTACGGAGTAAATATTTACAGTGACAAATTGCCATCGCAGAAAGTAAATAAATCCGAACTCCGAGCAACGGAAGCACACTCTTTCAACTCAACTCTGCTCGCTTTTACTTTTATTTTGTTTATTTTTTATTACAAAAATTGAAAACGAGCAATTTAAATTCCCAATATTGATCGGGAGTGGGGCGTTATTCCCCCTCTCAACAAAAGATTATCGCCAAGTATGAGGGCAACAAAAAGTAAGAAACCCCTTGAAAAGCTCGAGAAGGGTTTATTTTGTTCCTGACACCAGATAGGTGTCTACGAACTGCTCCACCCCTTGCTATTCGATTCGATAAGTGACGTGATGATAGCGCAAAACGACACGAAAAGAATAGAAAAAAAAAAAGTCGAAGAAGCTCTTCCACCCTTTCAAGAAGGATATCTGCTGTGATGGACAGGAGCGCGCATATTTTGGAAGGAATTTAAACTTAATGGTCTCCATTATTTCAGATTTTATTGAGAGAGTGTTTTTTGAAATAGTGGAGTTCCAACAGAACTTATCGCTATAAATTTAATTTGAAACATTTTTTAGAAACTTCGCGGTAATTGAGCTTATAATTTTCATATTGAGTAGTTAAATTATTTTATTACCCATTAAATAAATGGATACTGTTTGAGAGATAGATCCTGGACCACTTGCCATGTTGTGTTTCCTGCCAATTCTAAATTTTTTTTTTCATGCTATTTTATTAAATTTCTTTCATCTGGTTTTTTTAAATCTTTTATAAAATCGTTCATATTCTATTTTTCTTTTCTTTTGCGCTGTATTATTAAATTTCTTTCATGTGTTTCCTTTTCATAAATTTGGAATTTTATAGTGTTTTTCTTTAAATTTCTTTCCTTTTTTTTTATAAAATCTTTTGGAATTGTAATTATTACTTTCTTGGGCTTATTTATTAAATTTCTTTCATGTGTTTTACTTTTATAAAATCGTTTGAAATTTTATACTTTTTCTTTCTCAGTGCTTTTTATTAAACTACTGCACTAAGAAACAAATGCATGTATAGACAACATGTGAGTACAAAACAAATCTGTATAATATGAAATTGATACCATAACAAAATTTTAAATTTTCAATAATCAAACCATCTGTCCTTCAATATAAACTCCCAAGGTAAAAAAAAATATATATCCATACATCAGAAATTTTAAAATTTCCAATCAATCAACGCGAATTTAAGTGTGCGGAGTAAATATTTACGGTGAAAAATTGCCAT
>BPLR01011311.1:0-48135 GCA_021605095.1 Caerostris extrusa
GAAAAAAAGGATATTTCAAGTGTTATACTTTTTAATTTATATTTGAACATATGCACCCCCTCCCACACACACATACATACACACATACACACACACACAAACACACACACACACATATATATATATATATATATATATATATCTTTCATTCAGTTAAGTAAATGCGATAATTTAAATTTACATTCATATGCTTTCAGAAGTTTTTAGCAAGATTAGGAAGAGTCAAAGTTTGCCTCTCAAGTAGATGAAACAACTAGCAGCAGACATATGAATTACTTAATATCTTTAACACAAAAACATGTCTAACGAGTGAATGGTGTAGACAGACAGCTTCTTAAGGAAATATTAGTAAATGTAAAAATATATATTTGGTTATATAAAATAAATATTGATGTTGTGCTTGAAAATTAAATATTATTAAAATTAAAATTAAGGCTTCTAATTTAGCACGCTTATTTCAAGTAAAACATACTAATATACTAATATGAAGGAAAAAATTCATGAAGAACTAGAGCTTTGTAGTTTTTTGGATAGTCGCCTAAAAATGGAAGACATTTATCTTAAATTGATGAATGTTTCCCATATGAGGACTTACAACAAAGTTGTTGCAGCGATGTTCTGTTACAGATGGTTCAGCGAGAATTAAAGGTTACAATTTTGGCTTTTGTATCAAAAAGTTAAAACTAATAAATATTTTGCATATCAGATTTTTACACTCTCAATGAGCTATCGTGAAGCATTTGTGGTAAAAAAGTATTGCCATGCATAAACTCTGTGCTTTGTGATTATATCAAAATTATTAATTTCAAAAGAAGCAAAAAAATCTTTTAATATTTAGTCGTCCATTTTCACGTCCTTGCAAGTATTCGTACTTACAAATTCCATTGCCACATACGAAGCCCAATGAATACGCGATGCAGAATAATCTATTCCCCACATACCGAAGCCCCATACAGAACACCACACAGCTTAATTATTCATTATTTGTTTGTGTCTGGAAATTAAAAATTATTAATATATTTTTACTTTTAAAATAATACACAAAACATATTTATCTATAAACCATACACACGTTTTATTATTCTTAGAATAAATATTAGCTAAAATATATATGATTTGAAGATGGTACTTTTAAATAATAAACCTGACAGACATGTAAAAAAGAATTTCATGCGAAAATGTGAAAAGGCTTGTTAATTTCATACTTACTTGTCAAGTAACAGCAGAAAAAAAATTTCCAAGAAAAAATATGCAATAGTTCTCTTTAACAAATTCTGAATATGTAATAATATCACAGTCAAAGCAAAGACTACAGCAAAATACATGATCCTTGGTAGCCAGGACAACAGCGATCTTTGTTATAAGTCAGACATAAAAACCCCTAAATAAACACTGTAAATAATGAATGAATAATCATGAAGAAAGAAAAGCGAAGGCAGAAAATGAAAACGAAGAGATATTAGGAGCCACTGGAGGATTATTCTTTTTCCAATTCTACCTTGAAGATTATTTTTCGAAATATAAAAAAAGCTATGCAAGCCCACATTCATTCTAGATGTTAATACATAAATGTTAAACAAAATAATAATAAAAAAATCTGACAAAACCAGAACTGAAAAATAATTTTAAGTTAATTATTAACAATACTTAAATAATTTTAAAAATAAAAATAATTAAATAAATGAATAAAATACATTTTAATTAATTTAATAGGATAAGTATTAATAATTATTATAATTAATTAAAAATGAAATTAATAATTAAATTAAAATTAATAATTAAATACTTAAATTTAATTAATTAAATAATTTAAAAAATTCTAATGATTAAAAAAAAAAAAGAAGAAAATGCAATGGGCGGTAATGCGATCAATGATAGAAATTCTAATGATAAAAATGCATAATGGTAAAAGTTATAATGATAAAAAATGTCGGAATTTTAATGATAAAAATTGTAGAATGGTAAAAAGTATAATGATAAAAACAGTAGAAATTCTAAAAGATTTTTCTTTAAGTATGTAAGAAACTGCCTTAAAATAATTGTATTATAAATAAGTTATCTATGTCCATCATGGTTGCTGTTGGTTAAATGTTTTTAAATCAAGCTGAAATTTCAATATTCAAAAGTTGTAAATCAAATATAAAATAACTCTTCATGGAAACAAATAGTTTAACAAAACAAATCAAACAAAGACCACATAAAAAATAAAGCATTACAATCATTTAATTAAGCCATGAAAGAAGCATTAACGTTGCATCTCTTATTTAAAAAAATGCACTTTTTAAATGTTTTAATCAACAATCATGAGAAAAACATTTTCTTCAAAGCCTCTTGTGTTCTTAATTATTAAACATGTAGGTACTTTTAAATTAATTTTGAGATTCACGTATAATTACGGAAACACATTGTTAATGCTGCACTCACTTAGTGCCATTTTTTAAGAAAATCGATTAAGAAAAATAGGTTAAGAGATTTTTTAATTGCTTCCCCTCAATTAAGGAGAGAAAGAGTGGTTCTGAAATTAAAGTGTGAAATACCAGCATGCTAGTGTGGTTTATCTTGCAAACCATGGTGCTGTTTCTTTGCTTTCAAATTCACATTCATTAGTGGAGTTTTAAAATGTGGCTTTTTTAAGAATCATGAAAAACAATTTGCAATTATTTATCCCTTCGGAGAATAATAGAAGATAATAAAAAAATTCAAAAACGAATTAAGAATCAATAAGAAAGAATAATATGAAGGACGTATCTTTTTAAAACATTACGATCATATCTATATAGATGAAAGATTAGCTGAAATATTTATCTCTTATATTTATAACTCACGTGCAAACAGATATCACACCATGGACATTCCTTTCATTTTCTGAGATCTCCATTGACGAAAAACCACTCAACTTACCAGAAAGGAAACATCTGTAGGTGATGCCAGCTTAAAAAGGAACGAAAAGGCATCAGGTATTCAGAACAGATACCATCTCTTTGGGTTGATGTGGATAAATGAGAGTTGAGTTGAGGTGAGCCGTAACACCTGGCGATTTCAAAAAAGAAGAAAAGAAAATCTCTTTTGGAATGATGCCAGATTCGCTACTCTTCTTGCAACAAAGAAAATTTTTTGTTATAAAATATTAATAATGTTTTTCGTTTGCTCACTGCCGTCGAATTTTTTGGGGAAAAAGTTATTTATTTTAAAGTTATTTATTTTTAAAAGTTATTTATTTATTTGGGGAGTCTATTAAGGTGGATGTAAATTTAAAACAACTTTCCCTTATTTGTTTTTAAATTAGGGATAAAAGTATAATCTTAATATAAGCTTATGTTTTCGTACATAAAATTGCTTGTTTTTTTCAAAGAAAGGGTTCGCTTTTATTCTCTTTTGAAAGAAATTCTTTGGGGCGTATGTGTTAAGAAATAGCGGAATTAAGAAAGAAATAACTGGAGTTCATTTTGTTGGCAGAGTTTAAATTCTCACGCAGAAAGATTAAAGGTCACTACAGCAACGAATGCGTATTAGGTAATTCAGAATGAAAAACAGCAATTTTAATGGTATTCTAACAAGGTTTAATAGTGTCCCTTCAAAAACATAATTTTTTTTTATGGTATTCTAATTATTACAATTATTTACATTTATTTTCATTAATTGTTCCTTGAAAACGTTAAAACATTGAATTTTTACTACCTACACTTATTTTTACCGGACCTACAGTTTAACAGGTTTCCGAAGCACCAACAAACATCCATGGCATGGCCAGGATTCGAACCTGTAGCCTGCGGTACCAAAGGCCAGAACCCTAGACAATTGGCCAACAGGCAGCATTCTGTACTCGAGAACATTTAACTTTCTATGTAAGTATGGTGATATTAGTATTAGGGGCCGATGGCCGGTGACTAGCGCTATGGGTTACGAGGTCACAGGTTTCGGGCTCGAGTCCATGCCTGCCATGGATGTTTGTATTGGTTTGGAATCAGCTTTAAATCGTAAATCCCGGTCTAAAATAACTGGTGAACATGGAGGCTGACAACTCTACCTCGTAAAAAGTAAACATCTCCTACCTCGAAATCTGCCAGTAGGCAGTAGCAGGCCGTGGTCCGCCATGGGGCTGATGAGCAATGAAAAAAGTAAATAATAGCAGCTTTTTAGTCCATAAGAGTAGGATTCCCTATTTCGATCGAGTTCTGATTTCAAGGTGCATTTCATTTTGATCATTAATTTGAACACCCAGGCATTTGAACTCATTGAACCAAGTATTTGAAGTCTTAAAATTAAATACAAACCTAATTAATGTATGTTTTTGAAACTGATGCAAATTAAAACATTGCATAAAAGCATTATACCTGAAAATGCAAATTAATATTGAATAAAAGTTCAAAAAATCAGTTTTGACACAAAGTGTATTCAATTTTATAACATTATTTATGAATTTCGATAACAACTTAATCTCCTCATAATTTTTATTCGAACATCAACATTTAATATAAAACTTCTCAACTTCACTTCCATTACTTCAAGTAATAGGTTGTTCGAAATTAAGCAGTAAAAAAGCCAATAATTAAATTTTGGATGTAAATCGTTTAATAGAAAGTAGGTGTCTGCCTTCTTTGGTCGAAACATCACCTTTCGTAAAACGTTCGAAAAAAAATCTAGAGGGCGTTTTACAGTTCTAGTCATAACTCTCCGTTTCCGAGCGACATAAATTCTGATATGATTCTCGTAAATTCGAATCTGTTCCGAATTCAACTGATCTCACATTCCATTTTTTCTTGGGAATTTTTCTAGAAGAGCTCATAGTTTACAATTCTCAAAACGTTCTCAAAGAAAAATTCTGTGAAAAATTCTTACGAATCTCTCGTTTGTTTATTTGCAATGGATCGTGAATTTTGACTTGGAAATTCGTGCAATAAATGTTTTGGTTTAAGTTGTTGTTTATAATCTTAAATTTGACCCTTAACATCAAGCCATGGAAAAGATATTTTGAAATCGATCTGCATGTTATGTAAAATTTGGTAAGTTGAAATATCAAAGGGAAGTAGGAATAATATTAAAGATGGAAACAATTGAGAATATTTAAATATAATGATAAAAAATGTCGAAACTCTATTGTTAAAATTGTAGAATGGTAAAAATTATAATGATAAAAAATGTTGAAATTCTAATGATAAAATTGTAGAATTGTAAAAGTATAATGATAAAAATATAGAAATTCTAAAATATTTTTTTTTCTTTACGTATGTAAGTGTTATAAACTAATTGTTTTACAGTTAAGTTATCGATATCCATCATAAAGCTGGTTACTGTTTTAATTAAACTGAAATCAATATAATAAGTTGTAAGTCAAATATAAAATAACTTTCACCGAAACAAATAGTTTAATAAAGGAGAAGCAAACAAAGATCCTATAAATCTAAAACATCACAATCATTTTAATTAAGTCATGAAAGAGACATTAAGGTTGCAGTCTTGCTTAGAAAAGGCACTTTTAATTGTTTTAATCAGCAATCTTGAGAAAAACATTTTCTTCAAGCCTCTTCTGTTGTTATTTTACAAGTAGGTTCTTATTATACACGTAGGTACTTTTAAATAAATTTTAAGATTCTTAAGGAAATACTTTGTTAATGCTGCACTCATTTAGTGGAATTTTTTTAAAGAAATCGATTGAGAAAAATAGGTTAAGAGATTTTTAATTGTTTCCCTTAATTAAGGAGACAAAAAGAGTTGTTCCAAAATTAAAAGAGCGAAATAACAGCATGCTTGTGTGATTTATTTTGGCAAACCATGTTGCTGTTTCTTTGCTTTCGAATTCGCATTCATTAGTGGAGTTTTAATGTGGCTTTTAAGAAACCCTTGAAAAACAATTGAGTTTATTTATCCCTTTGTATAATAGAAGATAATAAAAAAAAAAAAAAACGAAAAATCAATAAGGAAGAAATAGTATGGAGGACGAAACTTTTTTAAATCATTACGATTATATCTATATACGATTATCACAATGTTTTTTTCAAATATCAAATATCACCTATCAATGTTTTCAAATATCAGACATCAAATACCAATGTGATAAAAATATCAATATTCTCAAATATCAGGGTTTTCAAATATCAATGTTTTGAAATATCAGCTTTGAAAATCTATATGTGTCACCACACGGAAAGCCATTCTTTGGGGATTGGAAGGATTCCTACAACAAAGTAAAGAATACCAGTCCATCATATGGAATTGGCTTTATCTTCTTCTTCTGGGAAACTTTAGAGCATATAAATTTGTTTGGCTTTTATATGCGTACATATTCATTTCTTTTTCGTTGGCCAGTCTCAAAACAAACTTTTTCAATTAGTAGGACCAATTTTTAATTCGCCCTATCGCTCCAAGACTTAATGAAAGGCTTTAAAATCATTAAAAATATGTCTTTTCAAATAAATATTGCATACATAAACTAAAATATTTCATTACATGATATTGTAAACTAGAAAAATTTTTTTATTGCTGTTGTTATCTGTCAGCCAGAGAATAATACGAATTTCTACACAATTATCATATTCCATTACACACGTCATAAAAATATTCCATGCTTTCATAAACTCTATCTAAAATAATAAGAAATTAAATTTAAATTAAAGTTTTTAACAGATATAATGGGAATTTTTAGAGTTTTATTCGCACGTGAAAACTTGCTGTTAAAACCAACTGCATAAATATAAAGATTTATTCTTAATTTAAGTCAACAATGACATTCTATTAATTTCTTCCAAAAATTTCACATTAACTTAATAATTATTTATATATTTTTTTTTCTGCATGGATTGAATGCTAAAATCATAAAGATGAAGTAGTGTGTTTCTTATATTTATAACTCACGTGCAAACAAATATTACACCATGGAGATTCTTTTCATTTTTTGAGATCTCCATTGATGAAAACCCACTCAACTCGCCAGAAAGGAAACATCTGATGAAACATGATGCCAACAAAAAGGAACGAAAAGGCATCTGGTAATCAGAACAGATTCCATCTCTTTGGGTTGATGGGATAAATGAGAGTTGAGTTGAGGTGAGCCGTAACACCTGGCGATTTCGAAAAAGAAAAAAGAAAATCTTCTTTTGGAATGATGCCAGATTCGCTACTCTTTTTGCAACAAGGAAAATTTTTTTCTTATAAAATATTAATAATGTTTCTCGTTTGTTCGCTGCCATCAAATTTTTGGAAAAAGTTATTTATTTTAAAACGGATAAAGTAGGTTTTCTTTATTTGGGAAGTTAATAGATTAAAGAGATTTATTTGGGGAGTATATTAAGGTTGGAAGTGAATTTAAAACAACGTTCTTTTCTTTCTTTCTTTTTTTTTTTTTTTTTTTTTTTTTTTTTTTTTTGAATCTGGAGATAAACTAGGATCTTAATATAAGCTTAGATGTTTCTTTCAAAAAAATTGCTTTTTTTTAAGAAAGTGTTTGCTTTAATTTTTAAAAGAAATTCTTTGTGGTGCATGTGTTAAGAAATGGCGGAATTAAGAAAAGAAATAACTGGAGTTTATTTTGTTTGCAGAGTTTAAATTCTCATGCAGAAAGATTAAAGGTCACTGCAGCAACTAATGAGTATGAGGTAATTCAGAATGAAAAACTGCATTTTTAATTGCATCATAACGATGTTTAATTATTTCCACTGAAAAACATAAAATTTTCATAGCATTCTAATTATTGCAATTGCTTACATTTAGTTGCTTTAATTCTTCTTTGAAAAGATTAAAACATTGAAATTTTATCATTAAATTCTAAATCTACAAAGACAAATGATAAAACTTCTTTAATTATCAAATATAAAAAATATATACTACATTATAATTGAAAATATTTTTTGTATATTATTTAAACTTAAAAATATTGTTTTGTTTCATTATAATATGACTTCGTATTAGGAAATGTTAAAGTGCTGTGCTTTTACAAAACTTTTGTTTGAAAATAATTTGGAATAAAGTGTGTAATCACACAAATTTCTCACTTGTATAAACACATGCTTTAATGCATGCATCCAACGAAAATTATAAAAATTATATATTGCTTTAAATAACTTAGATGGAATTAATATTATGATTATAAACTAATAAAAAATAGTTTGAAAATCTTTACTTAGATTACTTGTTTTTTATGCCACAATACAATTTTTTAAAAATCTCAAATTTTTAAATTTCACCGATTTTATTGAATGTACTAAACGGTAAATTTTTCGCTAATTTTCATAATAATAAACTTCTTGTATGGTATAGTATATGCATAATAACTAGTTATAACTAGAATTGTTATATTGTATTTACATAATTACTAGTTATTAGAAATGGTTTAAGAGATCAATTAATTTTTGATAAGTGTAAACACAATTACTTTAATACAAGGATTGCTTTTTCTGCCTTTATATAGATTCACACACATTTGGCAGTAGAAATATAATCCTACTTAACAATTCTCTATATTTATTTTAAATTGATTCAACAAATAATCCATTTAAAATTAAATAATAATCATGATCATTGATGCTACAGCCCTTGAAAGGATCTGACCTCCTTTTAGACTTTCCACCATTCCACACGAACCAATTGCCTTTTGTTTCCAGTTAGTGATTCTCAGTTCTTTTAAGTTGATCTCCCCAGTTAACTCATGGTCTACCCTGGGCCTAAATCCACTGGGGTTGCCCTTAAAGAGTTTTTTTTTTGGTTGTTTGTTTGGCTCCTTTCTCTAGTTTCATGACCTAACCATTGATTCTCCATTTTTTATCTTCGTGACAAATTATGATGTCTTGTAACAGTTATAGATATCTTTTTGTTCTAATTTTCCATTCGTCGTTTTCACATAATGTCCGAAAAACATGAAGTTTGTTCTGTCCAATACTCTCAACAATTTCTCATCACACATCTTCATAGCCCATGTCTCAGAACCGCACAAAACAATTGGCCTGATGAGGGCGCTGCTTACAAGAATCTTTAACTATATATTTAAATATGGTGATATTAGTAGCAGGGGCCGGATGGCCGAGTGACTAGCTACTAGCCATGACCACCACTAACCACTTGGGGTTACAGATTTCAGACTCTAGTTACATGCGTGTTTGTAGTGGTTCAGAATCCACTTTAAATCGTAGATCCCGGTATAACATGACTGTTGGGCGTAAGGTTGACAACCGTATCCCATAATAAAAAGAAACATCTCATATATCGAAATTTGCGAGTAGGCAGACGGCCTTGATCCACTTTGGAGCTGTTGAGCCAATGAAGAAGATATTACACCTTTGTAGTGTATAATGGTAAGACTCCATTCTGCGATCCGAGCTCTAATTTCAAAGTTTATTTCATTTTGATCATTAATTTGAGCATCCAGATATTTAAACTCATTGAGCCTGGTATTTGAACTCACTTAAAATTTAATGTAATCCTCATAAATGTACGTTTTTGAAACTGATGCAAATTGAAACATTACATAAAGGCATTATACCAGAAAATGGATATGAATAATGAATAAATAATTGAAAATATAAATTTTGACCCAAAATGTATTCAGTTTTACAACAGAATTGAATTTCGATGACAGCTTAATCTCCTCGTAATTTTTTATTCGAACATTAACATTTAATATAAAACTTCTCAACTTCACTTACTTCAAATAAGAGGCTGTTCGAAATTAAGCAATAAAAAAAAACCAAAGCATTCGAAATTTTGGATGTAAATCGTTTAGTAGAAAGTAGGTGTCTGCCTTCTATGTTCGAAACATCCCCTCTCGTAAAATGTTTGGAAAAAAATCAAGAGGGCGTTTTACAGTTCTAGTCATAATTCTCCGTTTCCGAGCGACATAAATTCTGATATGATTCTCGTAAATTCGAATCTGTTCCGAATTCAACTGATCTCACATACTATTTTTTTCTTGGGTATTTTCCAGAAGAGCTGATGGTTTACATTTCTCAAAATGTTCTCAAAGAAAAATTCTCCCGTTTGTTTATTTGCAATGGATCGTGAATTTTGACTTGGAAATTCGTGCAATAAATGTCAAAGAATTTTGGTTTAAGTTCTGGTTTATAATCTTAAATATGACCCTTAACGTCAAGCCATGGAAGAGATATTTTGAAACCGACCTGCGCGGTTTTTATGTAAAATTTGAGAAGTTGAAATATCAAAAGAGAAGTAGGAATAATATAAAGTTGGTAACAATTGAGAATATTTTCGATATAATTTTTAAACAATTTGTGAAAGAGTAAATTTAAAAATATTTAAACTATAGATTTATAGATTAAAAGTAAAGCATAAACATTTTATATTTTTACAGATATTTTAAAAATTCTTTTGTGGAATTTTAAATTCTGTAAACTCTCAAAGTTTTTTCATCTTCTTTTATATTGTTTTATAAATTAAGAACAATATAAATGCAAATAACATTGATATTATTTTGTTAATTTTTGTTATAAGTATTTTTGTATTCTAGAAAAGTTAAAAATCTACACTCATGTCCATAAATTAAGGATAATGAAGTTCAGGCAAAGAAAGAGACAGAAACAAAACAAATTTGACTTATTTGTAAAGTCTATTTATTAAACAAAAGGTAAAGAGCAAAAAAAAGATGCTATATGTTTGACATAATTAATAAAAAAACTCCCTGGAGCAAATTTCAAAAAAAGAACCTATTTACAAAAAACAGCATAAAATGGTTAGCATGATGGTTAATATGGAGTATGTCTCCCGGACGATGCAATACAGGCCTTACAACGCCCAGGCATGCTGGTATCAAATTATCAATCTGATTTTTGAATATTACACCACTCATCAAGCAATGCCTTCCGAAGTTCCGGTTGACCGGTGAGAGGGGGTTGACGGGCTGCAATTCGTCGGCCAAGCATATCCCACACATGCTCTATTGATTCAAGTCCGGTGAGTATGCTGGCCAATCCATACGGGTGATATCCACCAATTAAAGGCATTTGCCTACAAAGTTTGCACGGTAAGGACGGGCGTTGTCATCCATAAACAGAAATTCAGCAAACACCCGAAACAAACGTACATGTTGTTCCAGAATGACATCCCGATAGATGTGGCCGGTCATCGTTACACTCTGAACATGCAGGTCAGTTCTGGAACCAATAATAATTCCTCCCCAAACGAGCCATCCTGCACCACCGTAACGGTGTCGTTCAATGGTGTTCTCTTGGTGGTAACGGGTACCTGGCGCTCCCATATGAAAGTCCGGCGAGAATCAAACTGCAAACTAAACCTGGATTCGTCGGAAAACATCACACCAAACCCACTGTTGCGGTGTCCAAAATGCATGCTCTCTACTCCAGGTTAATCGCAGGCGACAGTGAGTTGCGGTAAGTGGAACACATCTGACAGGCCTACGAGCATATAGACCAATGTGTCCTAAGCGTCTGTACACGGTCTGCCTTGAAACTGTCGTACCGGTAGCTGAAGAGAGCTGACGAGACAGGTCTGATGCTGTGCTCTGTCTATTTATTTTGGCAGTAACTACTAAATGCCGGTCCTCATTCGGCGTTGTAACTCGGGGCGACCTGTGCTGTAACATCTACTCACATTACCATCATCTTGGAATCGTTGTCAAAGCCTAGAGATGACACTCTGGGTGATTCAAGTTCCTCGGATACTTCCAGCTGGGTACGTCCACATTCCACTCGCCCGATAATTCTACCACGTAAAAATCACCAAATGCTTCCTCTGTGCCATAACTATGCGGTTATTGCACTGAAAGGCTTTTAAAGCGCTTGTGAACAATTTTACTTCTTTGCCACCATTCTGTATACATCTCTTATACTCGTCATTGTGACGTACTATCCGCGCCATCTGGTGGTTTCCTGTAATTTGCATATTCTTCTTCAAGATGTGTGTGATAATTCTACAGGTGAAATTTTTTATTTTAGAGTTCAATTTCTGTGTGATTCTGAATTATCCTTAATTTATGGACATGAGTGTAGATAAGTATTAAAATAAATATTAAATAATGTGGTGTAAGTATTTTTGTGTTAGATTTACTACATACTTATTGTAATTAAAGTTTTTGTTGGAGTTTCGTAAGAACTTAAAATATTTATTTGCCCTTATTTCACGTTACACAAAAATTTTATTCTTATCTAAGCTTGGAGATTCAATATTAGAATGCGTCCTTGTAATTTTTTATTAATTCATTTAATAATTGAATAAGGGTTTGTTATTTATAATATCTTCGAATAAAAAATATTTTCTTTTTTTCCAACTAATAAACAAAAATATAAATATATATATATAGATATATAGTCTTTCCTTTTATAGTTTGGTTCAATATAGTTAAATTGTTTAATGTTTTAAATATACTTTCATAATCCTTCATATATCTCTATAGAAATAAATGCATTGCATTCACTTTAAAATTTTGGGATTTTCCAAATCAAATGATAAGATTACAAAATAATATTTATTTATTTAAGAAAATATTACTTTTTTTATATTTTTTCTGAAATTTATTAAAACTACATGAGCATATTTATGTTTCATTATCGTACGCAAAATATCGTTAGATAAAATCATTAAATATTGTACATAAATGCATGCGTGCCATTTTATAAGAGGTATCTAAATGTGAATTATGTGAATATAAATCCTGCTTTACAAATAACTAGTCTGATAATGGTATGAATTTATTTACCTAATACAAAAAGGAAAAATTCTAAAACAGTTACAGTCAGTAAAAAAAAGTCGTTTGCTATAAAACAAAAGAGTTAATTAAAATGATGTTATTATTAATGATGTTAAGTTTAAAAATAATGCATAAAAGATGTTAAGTACAGAAAAATGTTGGTTTTTTATTATTTAGCATTCAAAAAATAAATCACAAACGATAAAATATTAATTTGCACTTATGCACATGCAACAAAATTATTAAAATTTATCAGCGATGCTTGATTGTTTGTAGAAACAGTGTATTATAACAGGCATTTATTTATTCTATAAAAATAGAACATTGTCTTTATAAAAGGAATTTGAAAGGAGACATGACATTTCTCCTTAAAATATATGACAAAATATTTGTAAAAACAAAATGTCTGAAATAAAAGATCTTGTCATGGTTTGGAGCTTACATGTTTTATCTTTTCTTCTTGCACTAGTTTATGGCATATAAGATCTTTAAAGAAATTTTTAAAAAATGGCTCTTTAACAACTTATTCGACCTGATGTTATCCAATACAGAAAAAGGAAAGCCATTTGGGGACAAAAGAACAAGTGAATTAAGGTTTTTAGAACAAAATCGACAAAGCTAAAAACATTAATTTCAATTTCAAAACGGAATTTAAACATCTGTTCTATAGCAAGATTACAATGTAGCTTAAAGTAGATGATATCACGATATAATTAGTAGACAATAGCGCAAAATAAAATTTCGAAAGTACATATAAAACTAAACTATTCGGTGAATTTTTAAATTGAAAAATGGTTCTGTGATGAATATTTCAATGTTGAATTTTTTTAAAAGTTAAATTTTAAAATTATTTTATTTACATTTTACTTTGATGTTTAGGACTTTTTACTTATTTATCTCTTATACTAAAACCTGTTAATTAAAAATGTATAAAATTTGTCCACAATACATCGCAGATTGTAATTTATAATTTATGAAAGCATTATTATACTATCATCTCATACAAATATTAGGTAGTTAGCCTATAAAGTCTTTCTGGATAATTTGAATTAATTTGATCTGGATAATTTAATCTGGATATTTAAATTTTCTTCCCTAATTATATTAAGCGATTTTTATTTTTTTTAAAAGTGAGTTTCAACTGTTAAGTTAAGTTTTCAAATGTTTTCCCACGAAAGTGCCCATCTATTGACAGTCAATAAGGTAAAATTAGTACAATGTGTCGAGGTTGTTTATTACTTATTGGAAAGAATTAATAGTGAACTTATTTTATATTTAAATAACACTTATCTTAATAAAATTTGTAGATTTATAACTTATTTTTATGGTTTTAAATTATAATGAATAAAATGTTCATTCTAAATGAAAAGTTTTTAAACAATACGTAATATATATGCTTATAAAACTGATTTATTACAGTAAAAATGAAGAAAAGTTTTAATAAAACATCAAACAAATATTCATACTCTCCGATATATTGGCTCAGTAGAATAAATTAAATATAACTATTTTTATCCCACAACTAATATGTATTGATATTAAAAATTTTATATGAGTATAAATATATTTTTAATACTAAATTATTTGCATTTATTACAAAAGGCTTAGTTTTTTTCAGGAAAATAATACAATCTTACAAAATAACTATTTTATGATATAAAATATTAATACATTTTAGATTAATTACCACTAATTAATTTATTCCTTCACACCTTAGTTTTAAAAAACTGGAACTCACGTTCTCACCATTTTATTTATTTATTTTTCTTTTTGCATAAAATGTTTAAAATGTTATCTTCGTAAAACATATCCACAGAAAATCATTATGAGTTTAACTAAAGACATTACTCCGTCTTTTTGTGTACAAAAGTAATTAGCGACATTATAGGTTATGTTAAAACTGATTATCTGTTTTTTATCATCGTGACAGAGCAACGTAGGGAAAGAAAATGATAGTCATTAGTTTAATTTTTATTATATTTAAAATCATAATAATGTCCGGGTCGTAAATTTGACAAGACATGTCGTCGTCTATCTCGGGATCTTTTGCATCTGCTTTGATGCTGAAAAATATGACACATGGAGCATTTAGGACCACTAATTTTTTTTCTAGGTATTTTTTTGCCGAATGTTTTGATAATGATCAGTGCAAATTTGAAATTCATGAATTCAGTTTTAATTATCTCATTGCCAGTAATTGTTCACGGAGGTTTTAAGAATTTGCTAAGGAATATTTACAGTTTTTTTTTTATTTCGTTAATTATATGGTAATTAAGACATTAACAGCACATTATAGTTGAAAATACATTAAACCTAAGAAGATTTTGAATTTATAAAAAATATTTTTTTTTATAACTTAAGACATAAATTCTTAAACTTTCGGACATTAAATTGTTATTCAAAGAAATAAAGTTAAGTAATAAATAAACTTACGACATAAGTTCTTTTTATGTACGAATATTTTTAAACACTAAATTATTATTCAAGGAAATAAAGAGTAAATAATGTTAAACGAAATTTTTTTTTATTTGTAAATAATGTGTAGTATAAATTTGTGTATGTAAATAATGTATAATATGTAGTTATAAATATTGTGTAGTAGACTTTATGTCCAAAAATTGGTATGTTCTTGAATGTATGAAATATTTTCATTGATGAAAACGATCCATTCACTCTCAATACCAACATATCTGAACATTTTTTCAAATACTAAAGACTAAATGATTTAACGTTGATAATGAGTGGTACACGGTGAAATTATTCTGATGAGCAATACTTAAGCAACGACTGTTTTTTTTTTTTTTTTTGATATCTGCAAGAAATCCCTTATGAAACATGGCAGTCATACTTTCATGAATACAGAGGTAGTAATTTGCACTTAAAGGATGAAAGATAGATTAATGCAAATAGTTGATTAATGCACAAATGAATAAAAAGCATATAGTATTGAATCAAACAAAAAGAGTAGAGTTGGCACAAATGCTGTGTGTGTCCAAGTAAGCGAAGGACAACAAACAGATGTCCTTTAGTGACAAGCATGACCTCCTTCAACTACAACTGTTACTTGGCATCGTTTCTCCATATTTACTAGATTATTCAGTTGTTGAGATTAGAGTTCCCATTCATCAATGAGAATCTGCTTCAATTGTTGGGATTTCTCTGGAGTATATATAATATATCAAATATGATAAGTGCCAAAGTATAATAGTGCAAACACAGTCTCGCACATACGTTGCATGGGATTTAAACCAGAACACTCTGGCTAATCCATTTTAGTAATACATTAAAATCACCTCCTCAACAGTACTAGGGGTCCGAGGACCATCACCGAAAAATATAAAGATAAAAACAATCTGAAATTTGAAAACGTGGACAAAGATTTTTAGTTAAAAATCTTCGAAATCATGAAAAATTATGCTTCCTAAAGTCCTAATCTCACGATTTTATGCATTTTTATGAAAATAGCGATGTCAAAAACACATGGAAAAAAATATGATTTTCAGTTGAACACAAATGGGTAATTGAATAAATTGAATAAACTGTACTGATGTGGGTACAGGTCCCCATTTTGGGGCCCGATGGTAGTGTGCAGGTACCGGCGGAGCTTCAGCTTGGGTGCCAGATTGTACTGGGGTGAGTACAAGTCCCTGTTCAGGCGCCAGATTGTAGTGTGCAGGTAGGGCGAAGCTCACTTTGGTCAGCCAAATTGTAAAAGGTTTGGGTTGTGATACTTGAGGCACAGGTTTGAGAGCTCACAGTGTTATTTACACACAAAACACCAACACACAATTGACACATACAATATTTAACGCAGAATTTAAAGTAAAGGCAAATAATTATAGCTTCGTGGAAGGACTTCACTTCTAAGCTAAAAAGCCGGAACTCGGCTATGCGCTGGGTTGCGCGAAATATACTTCCACTTCGGGTGAGAGTCTGTAGCCCAACTAATGCACAGGGTTGCACTAAAAATTTATTCTCGAGGTGACAGACTGTATATTTACTAAAATTTGTCAGAGGGAGGGCAGGAATCAAAGCAGGAACACAGCCTCTCATGAACACCAGAGAGGGGCTCTCTTGACAAAAAAAAAAAAAAGCATGGTTACAAAACTCGAATACTGAGTGAATGTTTCAGGTAAGAGCTTGGATCTTATTCGAAAGAAAATTGTGAATATATAATGTATTTTATTTTGTGATTGTAATACTATTCTAATTAAAGTCGCGTTAAAGTGTTGCTAATTAAAGTCGTAACATAATGATTAATTTATGCTTCATGAATTTTTTTGATTATTGGACATGTTTGTTATTTGTTATTTTATGTTATTTTTATGTTATTTTGCAGTAATGTTTGCATTAGACAATATTTAAGCACAATAAATTAAAATTTGTCGTCTTTGTCGATTTCATCTTTTTCGCGTGATATATATCACTCCCTTAATGCTAGAATTGCATTAATAATAAAATTAATTATTTCAATAAGTATAATCACGTAATAATTATTACTGAAATAGTTATTTAAGCATTTTAATCACTTGATTAACATCTATATGAATTCTATAACGTTTTTTGTGTCTAATCGCCAGTGTCTTGCAGTGCAGGACAGGCATGCCATGAGTAGTCTACTCATGGATGGAGGAAAAGAGGCAGCTTCTGTTGAGATCGAGCACCCGTAAGTATAAGTCTGACTTGCATCCATGTCGCTGAAGAAGGAGGGTAATGCCTTCCGGGAGGGCTCTCAGGGGAACACTCTTAAGGGGAGAAAAACACGGAAACTTCCACCAGGTAGCCTGACTAACGCGGCAAAATGCTGAACATCACAAACGCCATCGAGTCTCCTCGTTCTTCAAAACAGTGTCTACAGCAAAGCCTCCAGCGGATTTAATCTTAGCCCCTAATGCTCTAATACCATAGAGCCCCAAATCGGGCTCATTTGCTTGTATGTTTATCAATCGAAATTAATGTTTTAATCAAATAAGATAAATTATGTAAAATATATAGCATAAAAATTAAATTAAAAATATTAATGTGTTTTACAAATTTTTTGAAAAACCCTATAAAAACACATCTATTTCCCCAAAAGTTAAATTTATTATGTGCATTTTGTGGTTTCAATAATGGAAATTTTAAAATTTCAGAAACGTTATCACCTCTTAACTAGACATGAAATAGATAGAATAGACTTATCACCTTTAAAACTAGACATGAAACACATTAAGTGTACTCCTTAAAAATTATTGTTCAAAAAAAAAAATACGAAGCAAAAAAGCTTCCGAAGGAAAAATGAAACTCTAAAGTGTTCCATTAAAAGTGTCGCCTGAAAATAAATAACTGAAACTTTTTCTCTTTATTCTATTTTTAAAAAATCATTGTGATATTTTCGATGCCGTTAGCGGATTGAACCTCAATTCTAATGCCAACGACGTATATGTTGCCACTAAGTTACGAGTCGGGCTTGAATTCTACAATAATAACTATGTAAAATAATAATAACTTATAATAAATAACAATAACTTTTTACATAAAAGAAGTAATTAACTTCAAAAGTAAATTAAATAAATAAATTAATTACTTTTATGATTTCGATTTGGATGGAATCTATTACTGTATGGTATTATTAATTGTCTGACGATAAAAAAGAAATCTCATGGGGTTTAGGTTTTGTGACTGTGTTTTATCAAATTTTTAACTAAAAACTTAATCATCACGAAAGAATAAATAAGTATGGATGATTGCTGACAGACATAAAAATGATTACGAAGATAGGAACTCATCTAAAAAAAACTCTTTCATTAAAGCTTTCATTCGTTTCGACTTAAAAGAGTATTTATTTTTATTGTTATTTTTTTTTTTAAATTTTAAATCCATTTCGTAAATCAAAAAAATAATGCACGTAAACACAAAATCAGACATTAAAAAAACTCTAGTATTTAAAACTTTTGTACTATAAAAGCTCTAAATTTTTAATGAAATTAATAAGATATTTACATTTCTTTTCGTTCTTATTCATAGCCGAAGATATGATACTATAACCAAACAACGTAATTAATTAATTTAACATATATTTTTAAAGTTAAACAAATCTCTTCTAAATAATCTATTTTTTTTATAAATTACTAATAAACTTATCTTAATCTATTTTCTTACAAAATTATAAGCAAATTTGAACAAAAAATGTCAAATTTTTTATTTTTAAAAAACTTTCTTGCCTGTTTTTCAAAGGAAGTTTACAAACTTATTGAATTTCTTTCATATCAACTAATTAATAAAATGTATTAGGTTTAATAAACTCAGTAGCTTTCCCTAGAAAAGATAACATATTAATTTAGCATTAGATAAATTAAAACATTAATGAATGAATTAATTAATTATTGTATGAAAGCGATGCAAACATTATTTCAAATCACAAATATTTAAAGCTTGTAAAAACATTTTATTTTATAATTTTTAATAATTATACTGTCTCGAATTTCTCTTTTTAAAAACTCTTCAAAAAAAAATGTTTTTTAAAAACTTTATGGTTTAAAAGTTTTTAAATGGGATTACTAAACTTATTAATTAATTTCATAAAATCTGTATCATCCTCTTTAAGTAATATTTCTATTGGAAAAAAAAGTATTAATCTACTATCCTCAGTCAGTTTGAATCTGAGTCAACAAGATCTTTGAAACTTTTCAAAAACGATAGAGTTTGAGCTCAGTGCGAGGATTTGAGATGACATTGATTCACCCTGAAGCAACGATTCCATCTTTATCTTCCAGTATTTATCTTTTTACTTTTTCAGAAGTTTTTTCTTTATTAGCTTTCTTTTGGAAGCGATTCTTCACTTTTCATTGCATCTCAGTGAAGACAAAGCAATAAGGAGAATGTTTTGATGGAATTCTATAAAAAACGTTCGAATGGCGTTTGATACTATTTGTTAGATTTTTCATTTTGAAACAAGAAGTTATTTGCTTCCAAAAGTTAACAAATGAAATAATAAATTTAACTTTCATTCCATTGCTCTCCAATGTGTATACGTGCTTTTTAGAAAAAAATTATTTTTTTTAAATTAAAAAGGGTTTGATCATATATTTTTATTTGTTGTAAAATTCTTTCGTTACATTTTAAAAAAATTATTTTTGTTTTATAAAAGGCAACGATAAATATTTTTCCGCTATTATAAAGCATTCAATTAATCCAGAAATAATGTAAGTTTATGTAACATCAGAAATTTAAAACTCTAATATTTAAATCTTGTGTATTATAAAATCTCTAAGTTTTAAATGAAATTAATTAATAAGATATTTACTTTTTTTTCATTCTTTATCAAAGTCAAAGAATTGATATCATAATCCAAACAACGTAACTAATTAATTTAAGATGTATGCTTTACAAGATGAAAACATTAAACTCTTCTCCAAAATAATCTGTTTTTTTAATAAATTACTAATGAACTTATCTTAATCTATATTCTTGTAAACGTAATATGAAATTTGAAGAAAAATTGTAATTTTTATTTTCAAAACGTTCGTGCTGTTCAATTTTAAAGAAAGTAAACAGCCTTAATAAGTTTCTTTCGTATCAACTAATTAATAAAATGTATAAATGTAATTAATTCATTAGCTTCCTAAAAAGATAACTTATTTATTTAGTTTTTATTTGAATTAAAACAAACATTAATTAATTAATTACTGTATAAAAGCAATGCAAACATTATTTCAAATCATAAATATTTAAAACTTGTAAATATATTTTATTTTTGAATTTTATAATACATATACTCCCTCAATTTCTCTTTTTAAAAAACTTTACGAAAAAAAATTTTAAACTATTATAGATTAGTAACTTTATTTAAAAAATCTTTCAAACTTATTAATTAATTTCATCAGATCAGTATCGTAGTCTTTAAGCGATACGCCTATTGAAAAAATATATTAATCTACTACTCCTGTCAGTTTAATCTGAGTAAACAAGATCTTTGAAACTTTTCCAAAACTTTTCAAAAACGATAGAGTTTGAGATCAGAGCGAGAATTTGAGATGACATTGATTCTCTCTGAAGCAACGATTCCATCTTTATTTTCCAGTATTTATCTTTTTTACTTTTTTTTCAGAAGTTTTTTTCTTTGTTATCTTTCTTTTGGAAGCGATTCTACACTTTTCATTGCATCGCAGTGAAGACAAAGCAATAAGAGAATGTTTTGATGGAATTCAATATAAAACGTTCGAACGTTCGAATGGCGTTTGATAGTGTTTGTTAGATTTTTTCATTCGAAACAAGAAGTTATTTGCTTCCAAAAGTTAACGAACGAAATAATAAATACAACTTCAATTCCATTGCTGTCCAATGTATACGTGCTTTTTAGAAACAAAAAATTATTCTCTTTTTAAAACAAAAAATGTTTTGATCATATATTTTTATTTATAAAAAGTCAATGGCAAAAATTACTTTTGTTATATTTTAAAAAAATATTTTTATTTTGTAAAAGGCAATGATATCTTTTTTTTCCGTTATTATAAGTGAAAGGACGTCTTGATGAATTAAATATGATTTGCGAAATTTATATATTTATAACGAACTAACACCCTGGAACTACAGTTCATATTGGACCATGGCCGTCTACCTACTGGCAGATTCGAAATAAGTTTGGTTTGTCGCTTTACGGTCAATTTTTTTCACACATTAGTCTAATAAGACCTGGACTTACAGTTTAATGAGTATTCCAAACCGCTAACAAACATCCATGCCACCGCCAGGATTCAATTTGTAGCACCAAATGTCACAGCGCTAACCAAATGGCCATCAGGCCAATTGCCAAATATATAATTGGTGAAATAATCCAATTATTCAAAATATCAAAAAGTATTTTTTAAAAACTATAATTCTTTTTTGGAAAAAAAAAAATTGACAAAATTCAATTTTTGCTCAGTAAAAATATATAATAATTTTACCTTCTTAATTATTGTTACTATATAAATTATAACTGGTCACTCAATTTTACACACTGGAAAGAAAATCTTAAAACTTTCTAAGATGGTGTTGATATGTGTATGTAATTAAATTTAACTTATTTTATAAAAAGCCTAAATATTATGCCACACTTTTTACCTTTTAATACAATGTTTTTTATTTTATAACGAAATATATTGTTTGATACACAAAAATTCAGAATATTAGTTATATATATAAGTGGTTGCATTTCAATAGAAAAAAAGTTGTTATAACAGATTCCTCGTCAGATCGTAGAACTCATGAAAAATGTGGTATTTAACCAAACAAAAAAAGAAAATATAAAAATTATTTTTTTGCCATTTAGAATTATTAGTAGGATTAGGAAGGGCTAAAATTTACAATTCAATTGGATTAAAAAAACTGGCAACAGGCTTATGAATTAAAGAATATCTTTAACACAAAAACATCTCTAACGATTGAATGATTTAGACGTCTGCTTAATTAAGTATTAGTGATGATAAAAATGTGATTTTATTATATGAAATAAATATTAATGCTGATCTTGAAATTTAAATATGATTAAAATTAAAATTGATGTTTCTAATTTAGAATGCTTGTTATTTTATATAAAACATATGTGTTAAAACCGACATAGAAATGATGCCGTTAGTCTACGTATACTCGTAGGACGGCCAAATAATTTAACATTAATATAAAAACAATTAATAAAAATACGAAAATTAATACTGAAACAAACAACTATTTACCTTTACTTTTAATGAATACTAATATATACAACTACAATCAAATTTAGGATTTTTACATTGGCACTTGAAACAGAATAAATAAAAAATGTTTATAGAGAAGCAATCATAATATTACGAATACCTCAAATGAAATATTCCCATGAGTGGGTAGGCAGTGATTTACCAGTAGCCTCAAAACCTTTTAACAAAAAAAGAATGCTCCCCGCAAATTCAAAGATGGACATAGATATATGTTATAAATTATCCAAGTAGCCATCCTCGAGCAGCAAAAAATTGTGTACCAGGCTCACGGACTGTCGCAGATCGTTCGCTCTGCTTTCAACGGGTCTTCCTTTTTGCCCGCAAAAACTCCAAAAGGGTCCCACCAAAACCGACCGGTTCTTTTGGGCCTGACCGTGTGACCGGGAGGGGTTATCTACCATTCCTGGATTCATACAAAAAATAAAGAAATACCCCTTACCCACACACACAACAGGATAATTACCATTTACAACAATATGTATGAAGGAAAGATTCATGAAGAACTAGTACTTTATCATTCTTTGGGTGGTCACCTAAAAATGAAAGACAATTATCTTAAGTTGATGAATGTTTCCCGTATAAGGATTTACAACAAATTTGTTGTTCCAGTGTTTGTTACAGATGGTTCGGCGGGAATCAAAGGTTAGAATTTTTGGTTTGTATCAAAAGTTACAACTAATGGATATGAACATCTTTACATACTGCATGAGCTATCGGGAAGCATTTGTAGCAAAATAAGTATTGCCATGTTTAAATTCTATGCTTTGCGAATGTATTAAAATTATTAATATCAGAAGAAGACAAATTTTAATATTTCGTCGTCCATTTTCACAATATTCCTATTAATAAACTTCATTGCCACATACCGAATTTCAGTAAATATCCAATACAGAATAAACGATTTCTCCACATATCGAATCCCAGATACATAACTCCATACAACAAAGATTCCTTATTTGTTGCGCATGGAAATGAAATATTATTAAAATTTAAAAAAACATATCAAAAGAAACAGCGATTTTTTTTATTTTTAAAGTAAGAGAAATTGTATTTATCTATAAACCATACACACTCTTTATTATCATTAGAATAAATATTGCTGAATATATATGATTTGAAGATGGTATTTTTAAATAATAAACTCTGACAGACATAAAACAGAATTTCATGTGAAACGGTGAAAGGGCTTACTGATTTCATACCTACTTGTCAAGAAGTAACAGCAGAACAAAAATTTTCCAAGAAAAAACATGCAATAGCTCTCTTTAAGAAATTCAGAATATGTAATAATATCACAGTCAAAGCAAAGACTACAGCAAAATACATGATCCTTGGTAGCAGGACAACAGCGATCTTTGTTATAAGTCAGACATAAAAACCGCTAAATAAACACTGTAAATAATGAATGAATAATCATGAAGAAAGAAAAGCAAAGGTAGAAAATGGAAAACGAAAGACATATTAGGCGCCACTGGAGGATTATTCTTTTACCAATTCTACCTTCAAGATTATTTTCTAAATATAAAAGAAAGCCATACACGCCTGCTATTCATTCCATATTTTAGCTCATAAATATTAAACAAAATTATAAAAAAAAATTGTGACATAAACATTATTGAAAAATAATTATAGGTTAATTATTAACAATAATTAAATAATTTAAATAATTAAAAAATTTAAATTTTAAATATTTAAAAATTAAAAAATAAATTAAATAATTAAATAAATGAATAAAATTCCTTTTCAAATTAATTTTGTTGAATAAATATTAATAATTATTATAATAATTAATTAAATAAATAAATAATAAGGAAATAAAATTAATAATTAAACAATTTTAAAAATTATTTAATCTCCAGTAACTACACATCCAGCATTTTTTTAAAGTATTTTTTTCGATAGGCTATTCCATATTAGATCATGACAAACACTTTGAGAAACCCTGATTTACATTATAACAAAAATGTAGAAATTATAAAAGATTTTTGTCTTCAAGTATGTAAAGAAACTGATAAACTGATCGTTTTATAAATAAGTAATCAATATCCATCCTAAAGCTGGTTTCTGCTTTTAATTAGGTTGACATCAATACCATAAGTTGTAAGTCAAATATAAAAGAACTTTTCATGGAAACAAATAGTTTAACAAAGCAGAATCAAACAAAGACCACATAAAACTAAAACATTACAATCCTTTTAATTAAGTCATGAAAGAAACATTAACGTTGCATCTCTTATTTAAAAAGAGGCACTTTTTAATTGTTTTAATCAACAATCTCGAAAAAACCTTTTCTTCAAGCCTTTTGTGTTCTTATTAAACAAGTAGGCACTTTTAAATTAATTTTGAGATTCACGTAAAATTATGGAAACACATTGTTAATGCTGCACTCATTTAGTGGCATTTTTTAAAGAAATCGATTAAGAAAAATAAGGATAAGAGATTTTTAATTGCTTCCCCCTTAATTAAAAGAGAGAAAAGAGTGATTCCAAAATTAAAGTGTGGAATACCAGCATGCTTGTGTGATTTATCTTGCAAACCATGTTGCTGTTTCTTTGCTTTCAAATTCACAACATTCATTAGTGGAGTTTTAATGTGGCTTTTAAGAAACTGGAAAAACAATTGAGTTTATTTATGCCTTTGGACAACAGAAGATAATAAAAATTTAAGGATGTAGGTAAAATCAATAAGAAAGAAATAGTATGAAGGACGAATCTTTTTAAAACATTACGATTAGATCTATATATGTTTATCACAATGTTTTTAAATATAAGACATCAAATATCAATGTTTATCACAATGCTTTTAAATATCAGATATCAAATATCAATGTTTTTAACCTCAATGTTTTCAAATATCAAATATCAATGTTTCAACCTCAATGTTTTCAAATATCAAATATCAATGTTTTTAACTTCAATGTTTTCAAATATCAGACTATTAAATAGCAATGTTTTCAAATATTAAAGTTACCAATATCAATATTTTCAATTACCTACACTGGAAATATCTATCTATCACCACACGAAAAGCCACTCTTTGGGATGAGGACTGTCACAAAAGGTGGAAGACTGTCACAATGCAAAGGGACACAAAACCTCCAGAGGTGACATAGGGAGAATTGGCTTTATCTTCCTCTTCCCAAAAACTTTAGCTCTTATACATTTGTTGGGCTTTTATATGCGTACATTCGTTTCTCTTTTAGTTTGCAAGTTTCAAAACAAGCTTTTTCAATTCCTATGACCAATTTTTATCCGCTATATCGCTACAACCTTTAATTTATGGTGTTAAAATCATTAAAAATATGTCTCTTCAAATATTATCACATAAACTGAAATGTTTAATTACATGACAGTCTAATAAAAGTTTAAACAATTTTGTATAGTTGTGATCATCTGTCAGCAAGATAATATTATGAATTTGTACACGATTATCATATACCGTTATATAAATCATAAACATATTCAGTATTTTCCCAAACTCTATCAAAATAAAAATAATTAATTTTAAATTAAAGTACTTAACAGATATAATGTGATTGTTAACGTTTTATTCGTATGTGAACCAACAGCTAAATATAAAGATTTATTCTTAATTTAACTCAAAAAAATGCCCTTGTCCAAAAATACTGACATTAAGTTAATAATTATTCATATGATTTTTTTTTCTGGAAGGATTAAATGCTGAAATAATAAAGAACTCTTGCTCACAAAGAATACACTAAAAGTAGTGCATCTCTTATATTTATAACTTAAGTGCAAACAGATATTACACCATGGAGATTCCTTTCATTTTGTGAGATCTCCATTGACGAAAAACCACTCAACTCACCAGAAAAGAAACATCTGTAGGTGATGCCAACAAAAAGCAACGAAAAGGCGTCTGGTATTCAGAACAGATTCCATCTCTTTGGGTTGATGGGATAAATGAGAGTTGAGTTGAGGTGAGCCGTAACACCTGCCGATTTCAAAAAAAGAAGAAAGAAAATCTCTTTTTGGAATGATGCCAGATTCTCTACTCTTTTGCAACAAGGATAATTTTTTTTAAATAAAATATTAATAATGTTTCTCGTTTGTTCACTACCTCCGAATTTTTTAGTAAAAGTTATTTATTTTAAAACGGAAAAGTAGGGTTTCTTTATTTGTGGAGTTAATAGATTAAAGACATTTATTTGCAGAGTATATTAAGGTTGGGAAGTAAATTTAAAACAACTTTCTCGTCTTACATTCTTTTTTGAATCTGGAGATAAAGTATGATCTTAATATAAGCTTAGATGTTTCGCTCATAAAATTGTTTTTTTTTCAAGAATTTATTTCTCTTTATTCTTTTTAAAAGAAATTCTTTGTGTCGTAAGATGTTAAGAAATGGCGGAATTAAGAAAGAAATAACTAGAGTTTATTTTGTTGGCAGAGTTTTAATTCTCATGCAGAAAGAATAAAGGTCATTGCAGCAAAAAATGAGTATGAGGTAGTTTAGAATGAAAAACTACAGTTTTAATTGTATTCTAACGATGTTTAATTGCTTTCTCTGAAAAACATTAAAATTTTTATGGTATTCTAATTATTGCAATTAATTACATTTAGTTGCATTAATTTTTAATTTAATCAATTCTTCCTTGAGAACATTAAATCATTGAAATTTTATCATTAAATTATAAATGTACAAATACAAATGATATAAATTTTTTTTTAATTATCAAATATAAAATTATATACTATATAATAACTGAAAATTATTTTTGAATTTTTTTCAAATATAAACATTGTTTTGTTTTCTTAATATAATACTTGTATTAGGAAATGTTAAAGTGCTTTGCTTTTACAAAACCTTTTTGTTTGAAAATAATTCGTAATAAAGTTTATAATCACAAAATTTTATCCTTTTTAAAAAAAATGCTTTTATGCATGCATCCTACGCTAATTATAAAAATTATATATTGATTTAAATAAAATTGTATTGAATTAAAATTATGAGTATCAATTAATAAAAAAATATTTTGAAAATCTTAATTTAGATTACATGTTTCTTTGTCCACTATAAGATATTTTTTAAAATCTCAAATTTTAAATTTTCCTATTTTTATTGAAATTTTTAAACTGTATTATTTTTCACTAATCTTCATAATAACAAACTTATTATATTGTATTGTATATACATAATTATTAGAATTATTATATTGTATATACATAATTACAAGTTATTAGAAATGGTTTAGAGATCAATTAATTTTTGATAAAGGGTAAACACAATTACTTTAATACAAGGATTTTTGCTTTTTCTGCATTTTAAATTTTATATAGTTATTTTTTAATTCCCACACATTTGGCAGTCGAAATATAATCCTACTTAAGTTTCAATTCTCTATATTTATTTTTAAATGGATTCAATGAAAGAATCCATTTAAAATTAAATAATAATCATTGATCATTGATGCTACAAGCACAATATTGAAAGTCCTGACTTAATTTTTTAAGATTTCCACGATTCTACACCAATCAGTTGCCTTTTATTTCCAGTTAGTGATTCTCAGTCATACATTTTTTAAATGATCTCTCCATTTAACTCATGGTTTTCCTCTGGGCCTAAATCCACTGGGGTTGCCCCTAAAGAGTTTTCTTGTTGTTCTGTTTGACTCTTTTCTCTAGTTTCATGACCTACCCATTGGATTCTCCTCACAAAATTTTTCCTTATATTCGTGACAATATCTTGTTACGATCATAGATATCTTTATTTGTTCTAATTATTCATTCGTCATTTCACATAATGCTCCAAAAACCTTTTCCAAAATTTTTCTCTCAAAAATTACTCATCACACTTCTTCGTAGTCCATAACTCAGAACAATTCAGCTTGATGATGACTCTGCTTATAAGAATATTTAACTTTCTATTTATGTGTAGTCATATTAGCAAGAATGGACCTGATGAAAGATTGACTGGAGCTCTGGGGCTCGGAGACACTGGGTTCGAGTCCAATGGGCCATAATTCTTGTAGTGGTTCTGAATCCACTTTAAACATTAGGTCCCCGTCAAATATGAATACTGGTAAAGAAGGGTTGACAACCCTACCCCACAAAAACATTAAACATTTCCTTTCTCGAAATCATATAAAATTTTCCAATAGTCAGGCAGCATTGGTCCACCATGTGGCTGTTACGCCAATGAAGAAGGAGATATTAGCAGCTTTTGTAGTGCATAATAGTAGGATTCCCTGCTGCGATTTTTAGCTCTGAACTAAAATCGAAGAGGGCAAAATATATTTTATGCACTAAACAACAAAAAACATTCCATTTGATTATTAATTTGGTATTACACTCATTAATCATAATCATTTAATTCGGTTTCAGAGCCAGGTATTTGAACTGACTTAAAATTAAAGTCGAGTGACAAGCATTCGTATGAGTGAATTATGATCGTTGAGTTAATTAAGGTCAATACAGAGTGACTAAAGTTCTTTAAAAAACATTTAAAGAAAATTAAACTTATTTGATTTCTATATATTTTTTCTCCCTATCTAATAAAATGTTAAAATAAATAATAAGGTATAACTACTACACTACGTCAAGGTTATTTATTGCCTATTAGAAAGGGTTGCTTTGAAATTATTTTATATTTACAATAACACTTATCTTAATAAAATTTGTATATTTATAACTTATTTTTATAGTTTTAAATAAGAATTAATAAAACGTTCTTTGTAAATATAACATTTCAAAACAATACGTAATATATATGCTTATAAAACTGCTTTATTATAGTATAAATGAAGAAAAATTTTTAAGTTTTTTAAAACATAAAGCAAATATTTATACTATCGAATATGTTGGCTTATTAGAATAAATTAAAATAAAATAGTTTTCATGCCACAACTAATATGTATTATTATTAAATATTTTATATGAATATATATTTATTACAAAAGGCTTAGTTTTTAAATTCCTTCTATTAGCTCACACTCTACCTATATATATCTTGTCCAAATTTTCAATCGTTCATAAAATAAATTTTATTCATCCACTCAAGTTCATATACATTGGATGTTAATACAGTTTTTTCAAATATTATTTCATTAATTAAATTTAGTTAATTAATTAGTTAATTAACTAATAATTTCAGTTTTATATGGGAGAAATATTCATATATTCACGCTGCTCTTTCTTCTCATTTGCTCATCATTAATTAATTAATGATTATTAATTATTTTATTCATTCAATTATTAATTATTTTTATTCATTTAATTATTAATTATTATTATTTTGTTATCAAATATTTTCATTATTCATTTAATATATATTATTCAAATTTTAAAATAATGTAACTACAAATTGGAAATTATATAAAAAAATCGTCTGATTTTAATTTATTCATTTACTTATTAATTATTTTTATTTTATTATCAAATATTTTTATTATTCATTTAATATATATTGTTCAATTTTTTAAATAATGTAACTACAAACTGGCAATAATATAAAAAAATCGTCTGATTTTAATTTAGCTTATTTTTCTGGATATTATCATTCTTAATTTTTACGTTTGAAATTTGAAACGATCGTGTTTGAGTATTCTTGTTAATGTATTCTATATTTTTTTAGTTTTAAATGATCAAAAAGATTTTAAATAAATTTGAAATATAGCCTAATATATTTGCTTTTATTATTTGTATCGTATGTATTTGCTTTTATTATATTTTCTTTTATTATATTTTCTTTTATTATTTTTGCTTTTATTATTTTTCTGTAATTCGAGATTGCTGTTTTTTTTTTTTTAAATTCCTTCTATTAGCTCACACACTCTCCCTATATATATCTTGTTCAAATTTTCAATCGTTCATAAAATACCTTTTATTCATCCACTCAAGTTCAAATACATTTTTTTTAACTTGTAGTGGATGACACTGGATGTTAATACAGTTTTTCAAATTTTAATTCAGTAATTAAATTTAATTAATTAATTTTAGTTTTTTTAGGGTTAAGTTGCATATATCTACCTATAAATGGCGCCAGATAAACTTAAAAAAATTATTTATAAAAGGGACTTTTCTGCAATATAGTGAAAAAAAGAAGGAATTGAGCTAAAAAAAAAAAAAAATTTTTATATTACTTGTTTCAGGCTAATAACACAATATAGTGAAATAATTATTTTATGATATAAACTATTAATACAATTTAGATTAATTACGTCTAATTTATTCATTTTTTCACAGCTTTTGTTATACAGACTGGAATGCACGTTCTGACTATTTTATTTTTTTTTTATTTTTGTATGAAATGTTTAAAATGTTATCTTTGTAAAACATTTCCACAGAAAAGCATTATGAGTTTAACTAAAGACATTACAACGTCTTTTTGTGTTCAAAAGTAATTAGCGACATTATAGGTTATGCTAAAACTGATTATCTATTTTTTTTTTTTATCATCATCACTGGGCCACAAAGAGGAAGTAAAATGATAGTCATTAGTTTAATTTTTATTATATTTAAAATTATAATAATGAACGGGTCGTAAATTTTACAAGACATGTCGTCGTCTATCTCGGGATCTTTCGCATCTCCTTTGACGCTAAAAAAATATGACACGTGGAGGAATAGCACCAGTAATTTAAACTTTTTTTCTAATTTTTTTTTTTTTTTTTTTTTGCTGAATGTTTTGATAATTATCAGTGCACAATTTGAAATTCCTGAATTCAATTTTAATTATCTCATTGTCAGTAATTATTCACAGAGTTCTTAAGAATGTATTAAGGAATATTTATTTTTATTTCGTTAATTATATGGTAATTACATCATCATTAACAACACATTATAGTTGGAAATAAATTAAACCTGAGAAGATTTTGAATTTATAAAAAATATTTTTTTTTATAAGTTAAGACATACGTTCTTTTATTTTCGAATACTTTCAGACACTAAATTGTTATTCAAAGATGTAAAAAGTTATTCTGTAATAGAAAACCTCAATAAAGTGTTAAACTTAAATTGTCAATGACAATTCATTTCCCAAGACTGCAATGATATGTATATCTCTTATATTCTTTGAAAATAATTATCAAAATTTATTTTAATTAGTTAAAAATGTAACATTTTGAACTCTTTAAATCACTAACACATATGTGTATGTTTAATTTCTTTTTTATATGATTCCAACTGAAATTATTTTTTGAAAATCTGGAATTAAAATCTGTTAGAAAACAATTCATTGTAAAGCTTTTAATACGAAAAACAAAAAAAAAAAAAAAAAAATCCCAGTATGTCAGCTTTTATGATATTTTGATATATTTATTTAATTTAATTATTTATTTTTAATTTTTTATGTGAATTATTTTTAATATCATAATTCTAGTCTCAATAAACCAATATTTAGCAGAAAACTTGATTCGAAAACCTCTAGATATTATGTAGAGAAAATAATGTAAAAGAATTTTCTGTTTGTTAATAATGTGCAATAATACTTTATATTCAAAAGTTGGTACGTTCCTGAATGTATGAAATACTATTCACTCGCAATGACTACATATTTGAACTTTTTTTAGATACTAGAGACTAAAATAAAAGGATTTGTAACAAATGGTGAACGGTGAAATTATTCTGGTGAGCAATACTTAAACAACGACTGTAAAATATTTCTTAAATCTGCAAGAAATCATTAAGGAGACATGAAATTCATACGTACATGAATACAGAGACAGTATTTTGCACTTAAAGGATGAAAGATAGATTAATGCTAAAATAAATAAAAAGCAAACACTATTCAATCGAACAAAAAATGAAAATTAGTTTTGGCACAAATGCTTGTCTGCCCAAGAAAGGGAAGAACAACAAACAGAAGATCTTTAGTGATAGATATGACCACCCTCAACTAAAACTGTTACTCTATATTCACTAGACTATTCAATAGTACTATCTAGATGACTTCTTCAAGCCATAGTACATTTAAAAAACCCACTTGAACTTATATAGGTTGTTTTTGATAGTACATTCTGATCCTTCTTTTATTGTAATTTTCCACTACTCGCACGAAATACACACGCTTTACGTGATTTCACTTCTCCTATGTCATCTTGCTCTAGATATTTCCATGTGAATAAACTTTCTAAAAACTTCTTCTACAATTTTATGGCTGTCTGTTTAAAAATTAATTTTGCTTACGTTTTGCACTCCATTGTACTTTCAATCACACACATCTTTAGAGTAGTATTAAGATTATTTATTACTTAGTTTTTATGTCGATAATTGAAAGTATCTCAATTTTAGTTTCAGTTGTTACGCAGCTATGGAATCTTGATCACAACACTTGTATTTGGTTAGTTTCAACTGCTGCTACATTTGTTTCTAACGTATTGATAGCTATATTTGGCCATTTTTTAAACATTCGCACTGGCTTGATTTTCCTCTACCTGACTTGGTTGAGGGAGTTGAAGATGATTGACTTGAACTTTTAACTATTTGGAAAGAGGCAAAACAATAAAGAGTGAAAAAGTAAAGATTTAAAAATGGCTTCTGATAAGATTTTATTATTACGCGTAAACAATTGTCACCAGAACAACAACATGTCAGTGGCATCACCAAAAAAATATGGAGCTAACAAAAAATCTGAAATTTGAAAAACACCGGCAAAGATTTTTATTTCGAAAGCTTCGATAAAGAAAGGAACTCATCTAAATGGAAAATTCTTTCGTTAAAACTTTCATTCGTTTCAACTAAAAGCGTATTTATTTTTTGTTATTATTATTTTTTAATTTCACATCCGTTTCGCAAGTCAAAAATAATCTTAGTAAAATGTAAAATCGGAAATTTAAAACTTTGGTATTTAAAACTTTTGTATTATAAAAATCTTTAAGTTTTAAATGAAATTAATTAATAAAATATTTACATTTTTTTTCGTTCTTTTTCAAAGCCAAAAGAATTGATATTATAATCCAAACAACGCAATTAATTAAATTAATATGCATCTTTTAAAAGATAAAAAAATCACCTCTTCTCCTAAATAATCTATTTTTTAAAATAAATTACTAATAAACATATCGTAATATATCTTATTATAAACTTAATATAAAAATGTTGAAGAAAAATGATAATTTTTGTTTCAAACCATTCTTGCCGTTAAATTTCAAAGGAAGTTTACAATCTTAATAAGTTTCTTTCACATCACAACTAATTAAAATGTATTAGGTTTAATTAACTCCTTAGCTTTCCTAGAAAATATAACCTATAAATTTAGCAGCATTAGTTAGATTTAAGCAAACATTAATTAACTAATTAATTATTGTATAAAAGCTATACAAACATTATTTCAAATCACAAATATTTAAAACTTGTAAAAATATTTTATTTTAGAATTTTAAAATAATCATACTCTCTCGAATTTCTCTTTTTTAAAAAACTTTACGAAAAATGTTTTTCTTAAACTATTGTAGGTTGAAATATTTTTATAAATGGAGTTACTAAATTTATTAATTAATTTTAAAAGATCCGTATCAT
Organism: Caerostris extrusa; assembly: GCA_021605095.1. NCBI lineage: Eukaryota > Metazoa > Arthropoda > Arachnida > Araneae > Araneidae > Caerostris > Caerostris extrusa. Next base: position 33,840 of record BPLR01011311.1, read on the forward strand.
CTTCTTTAAGTAATATGTCTATTGGAAAAATTTATTAATCTACTATTCTCTGCCAGTTTGAATCTGAGTAAACAAGATCTTTGTAACTTTTCAAAAACTTTTCAAAAACGTTAGAGTTTGAGGTCAGAGCGAGGATTTGAGATGACATTGATTCTCCCTGAAACAACGATTCCATCTTTATTTTCCAGTATTTAACTTTTTTTCTTTTTCTGGAAGTTTTTCTTTATTATCTTTCTTTTGGAAACGATTCCACACTTTTCATTGAATCGGTGTGAAGAAAAAGCTATAAGAGAATATTTTGATGGAATTCAATCTAAAACGTTCGAATGTTCCAATGGCGTTAGATAGTGTTTGTTAGATTTTCATTTGAGACAAGAAGTTATTTGCTTCCAAAAGTTAACGAACAAAATAATAAATATAACTTTCATTCCAGTGCTGTCCAATGTATATGTGCTTTTAGAAGAAAAAAAAAATTATTTTCTTTTTAAATTTAAAAAAATGGTTTGATCATATATATATTTTTTTGTAAAAATGCCAATGGAAAAAATTCTGTTATATTTAAAAAATACGATATATATCTTTCCACTATTATAAATCATCCAATTCATAAGTCAGAAATAATGTAAGTAAATGTAACATCAGAAATTTCAAACTCTAATATTTAAATATTTTGTATTATAAAATCTCTAAGTTTTAAATAAAATTAATTACTAAGATATTTACTTTTTTTTCATTCCGTTTCAAAGCAAAAGAATTAATATCATAATCTAAACAACGTAACTAATTAATTTAACATGTATGCCTTAAAAAATAAAACCATTAAACTCTTCTCCAAAATAATCTGTTTGTTTTAATAATTTAGTAATGAGCTTATTTTAATCTATCTTTTTATAAACTTAATATGAAATTTGAAGAAAAAATGTAAATTTTCTTTCAAAACGCTCTTGCCGTTAAATTCCAAAGGAAGTTTACAATTTTAATAAGTTTCTTTCATAACAACTAATTAATAAAATGTATTTGGTTTATTTAATTCATTAGCCTACCTAGAGAAAATAACTCATTACTTTAACATCAATTAAATTAAAGAAAACACTAATTAATTAATTAATTATTGTATGAAAGCAATGCAAACATTATTTCAAATCACAAATATTTAAAACTTGTAAAAACATTTTATAATAATAAATTTTATAAAAAACATTTTATAATTTTATAATTTTATAATTTTATAATATTATACTCTCTCAAATTTCTCTTTTTAAAATACTTTATATGAAATGTTTTATTTAAACTTTTATAAATTAAAATTAATTTAAATGGAGTTACCAAACTTTTTATTAATTTTAAAGGATCTGCATCATACTCTTTAAGTGATACGTCTATTGAAAAAATGTAATAATCTACTATTCTCTGCCAGTTTGACTCTGAGTCAACAAGATCTTTGTAACTTTTGCAAAACTTTTCAAAAACGTTACAGTTTGAGCTCAGAGCGAGGATTTGAGATGACATTGATTCTCCCTGAAGCAACGATTCCATCTTTATTTTCCAGTATTTAACTTTTTTTCTTTTTCGAAGTTTTTCTTTATTATCTTTCTTTTGGAAGCGATTCTACACTTTTCATTGTATCGAAGTGAAGACAAAGTAATAAGAGAATGTTTTGATGGAATTCAATATAAAACGTTCGAACGTTCCAATGGCGTTTGATAGTGTTTGTTAGATTTCTCATTTGAAACAAGAAGTTATTTGCTTCCAAAAGTTAACGAACGAAATAATAAATATAACTTTCATTCCAGTTCTGTACAATGTATACGTGCTTTTTAGAAAAAAAATTATCTTCTCAAATTAAAAAAAAAAAGGTTTGATCATAAATTTTTTTTTTTGTGAAAATGCCAATGGCGAAATCATTTTCGTTATACTTTAAAAATTTATTTTATTTTGTAAAATGCAATGATATGCTTTTTTTCGCTATTCTATGGGAAGTGACTAGTTGATGAACTAAATATAATTTGTAAAATTTTATAGTTTTTATTAATAACTAATTAACTAACTCGTGGCACTACAGTCCATATTGGACCATGGCCGTCTGCCTACTGGCAGATTCCGAAACAGGTTTTATTTGTAGCTCTGCGATCATTTTTAGCACACTTTAGGCTAATTAGACTGCGACTTACAGTTTAAAAACGATTCCGAACCATTAAAAACAACCCATGCCACCGCCAACGAATGTTCAAAATCGAATTTCTGCTCAATTAAATATATTATAATTTTGCCTTCCTAATCATAATATCTATATAAATTATAACTGATAACTTTTTTTACACACTGAAAAAAAAATAAAATTTCTAAGATTATATGAGTAAGTAATTAAATTTAGCCTACTTTCTAAAAAAAGTCTGAATATTATAACATAATTTTAACTTTTTACTGTAATGTTTATATTTTATAAAGGAATGTATTTTGGGTTATGCAAAAATTCAGAAAGATATATATAATTGGTTATATTTCAATGGAAAAAAATGTTCTTACAACAGGTTCCTTATCAGCGCGTAGTATTAATGAAAATGTGGTATTTAACCAAACAAGAAAATGAAAATATAAAGATTGTTTTTTTGTCATTTAGAATTGTTTATGTCAAGTGTTTATGTTTATGTCACAATCAAGTGGAACAATCTAGTTGCTTAATTTGTAATAAATTTTCTGTTGAGATCATGAAAAAAAATCTAAAGATACATCTTAGTTTCAAGCCGGTAATAAACAAAGCAATTACTGCAATAAACAAAGAAATACTTAATTTTCTGCTGCCAACGAAATATATTTATTTATGTCTTGTAAAACGATTCATTAAGTGTAAAAAATAAAAGAAAAGCTCTACACAATGGATGATCTTGCATTGCCTGTTGCAATAAATAAGTTGCAAATAGTTCATTGAAATGGTATGGAATTGAAATTCGCAAAATTCCTTTATCAAATAATATTGTAGCATCAGGAAGAGCTAAAGTGTGTGCTTAGAAATTAAAAATAAAATTAATATTTCTAATGTTGAACGCTTATTGTTTGTTGTAAAACACACGTACAAAAGGAAAGATTTATGAAGAACAATTAATTTGTCGTTCTTTGGGTGGTCGTCTAAAAATGGAAGATATTTATCTTAAATTGATGAATATGTTTCTCATATGAAGATTTACAACAAGGTTGTTGCAGCGGTGTCTGTTACACAAAAATTTGAGTGGAAGTAAAGGTTAGAATTCTGGCTTTGTATCAAAAGTTAAAACTAATGGACCTGAGTATATCATATTTACACACTGCATGATCTATAGTGAAGCAGTTTTAGCAAAATGAAGCAGTCATATTTAATTTATATGCTTTGCAAATATTTCAAAATTATTAATTTCAAAAGAAGCCAAACCTTTTAATATTTCGTCGTCCATTTTCATGTCTTTGCAAAGATTCCCTATTTACCCTATTCCCATACCCTATTTTCCCCCACATATCGAACCCCAGACAACACAGATTCATTATTTGTCGTGTTTGGAAATTAAATAGTAGAGAGTTTTTTGCATACCGTACGTTAGTTACCGTAGGACGTCCGTTAGCTTTTTTTCTCCCTAGCGCGCATGCTCATAGGAAATTATGTTTCCTAACGGACGTCCTACGGTAACTAACGTACGGTATGCAAAAACTCTCTAGTATTAAAATTTTAAAACGCATCATAGGAAACACCTTTTTATTTTAAAAATAGTATAGATACTGTATTTATCTATAAACCATGCACACGTTTTGTTAATCTTAGAATAAATACTTGCTGAATATATATGATTTGAAGAGAGTACTTTAAAACACACTAAAATAATAAAGTCTGACAGATAAGAAAAAACATATAAAAAGCATTTCATAAAAGTGAAAATGGGAAAAGACTTTTTAATTTCATTCTTTCTTGTCAAGAAGTAACAGCAGAAAGAAAAATCCAAGTAAGAACATACAACAGTTCTCTTTAACAAATTCAGAATTTGTAATAATATCATAGTCAAAGCGAAGACTACAGCAGAAGGCATAGATCTAATAGGGAATGATCCTGTAGCCAGGCCAACAGCGATCTTTGTTATAAGTCCCACATGAAAAAATCCCTCAAAAGTTAAATAAACACTGTAAATAATGAATGAATAATCATGGCGAAAGAAAAGCGAATGTAGAAAATGGAAAACGAAAGAGTTATTAGAAGCCACTGGAGGATTATTCTACCTTCAAGATTATTTTTCGAAATATAAAAGAAAGCTATGCAAGCCTCGTATTCATTCTAGATTTTAACACATAACAAACATTAAACAAAATTATAAACATGATGTGACATAAACAGAATTAAAAAATAATTTTAATTCAATTATTAACAATAATTAAATATTCAAATAATTAAATAATTAAAAAATTAAAAAAAATAATTTAATTAATTAACAAATAATTGAATTAAATTCATTTCAAATTAATTTAATTTTATAAATATTAATAATCATTATAATTATAATTAATTAATAAAATAAAATATAATTAAAATAAAAATTAATTATTAAAATATTAAATTTAAATAATCAAATAATTTAAAAGTTATTTAATTTCCAGTAATTGCACATCCAGCATTTAAAAAAAAAATATTTTTTTCGATATGCTATTCTATATTAGGTCATGACCCACACATTGAGAAACCCTGATTTACATAATAACAAAAATGTCGAATTTCGAAAGAAATTTTTTCTTCAAGTATGTAAGAAACTGATTAACTATAAATAAGTTATCGATATCCATCATAAAGCTGGTTGCTGTTTTTAATTAAACTGAAATCAATATCAAAAGTTGTAACTCAAATATAAAATAACTTTTCACGGAAACAAATAGTTTAACAAAGGAGAATCAAACAAAGTTCACATAAATCAAAAACATCACAATCATTTTAATTAAGTCATGAAAGAAACATTAGCGTTGCATTTCTTATTTAAAAAAGAGATACTTTTTAATTATTTTAATCAACAATCTCGAGAAAAACATTTTCTGCAAGCCTCTTGAGTTCTTATTGTACAAGTAGGTACTTTTAAATTAATTTTGAGATTCGCGTATAATTACAGAAACACGTTGTTAATGCTGCACTCATTTAGTGGCATTTTTTAAAGAAATCGATTAAGAAAAATAGGTTAAGAGATTTTTAATTGCTTCCCCTTAATTAAGGAGAGAAAAGAGTGGTTCCAAAATTAAAGTGTAAAAAAATACCAGCATGCTTGTGGATTTATCTTGCAAACCATGTTGCTGTTTCTTTGCTTTCAAATTCACATTCATTAGTGGAGTTTTAATGTGGCTTTTAAGAATCTTCAAAAAACCATTGTGATTATTTATTTGTGATTATTTAAGATAGGATATTGTGGATCCCTTTGGATAATAGAAGATAATAAAAAAAATTTTTAAAACGAATTGAAAATCAATAAGAAAGAATGATATGAAGGACGTATCTTTTTAAAAATATTAAGATTATATCTATATACGATTATCACAATGTGATATCAATGCCAAACATAAACACACTATATAACTTATTAACTTATACACAATATCAAACATTGATATGAATCTTTTCCAATATAAGATATCAAATATCAATGTTTGGAAATATCAATGTTTTCAATATCAGATATCAAATATCAATGTTTAGAAATATCAATGTTTTCAATATCAGATATCAGATATCAATGTTTGAAATATCAATGTTTTCCAATATCAGAAATCAAATATCAATGTTTTCAGATATCAAATATCAATGTTTAGAAATATCAATGTTTTCCAATATCAAATATCAATGTTTGGAAATATGAATGTTTTCCAGTATAAGATATCAAATATCAATATTTTCCAATGTCAGATATCAAATATCATTGTTGTCCAATATAAGATAACAAATATCAATGTTTGGAAATATCAATGTTTCCCGACATCAATGTTTTCAGTGTCACCGTTTTCAAATATCAAATATCAATGTTTTCCAATATCAAATATCAATGTTTTCCAATATCAAATATCAATGTTTTCCAATATCAAATATCAATGTTTTCCAATATACCGTTTTCAAATATCAAATATCAATGTTTTCCAATATAAGATATCAAATATCAATGTTTGCACATATCAATGTTTTCCAATATCAGATATCAATGTTTTCAGTATCACCTTTTCAAATATCAAGTATCAAAGTTTTTAAATATCAGCACTGAAAATCCATATGTGTCGACACACGAAAAGCCACTCTTTGGGGATTGGGGAGGACACCTATCACATAGTAAAAGACACCAACCCTCCAGTAGCGACATATGGAGAATTCGTTTGATTTTTGGAGAAAGTTTAGTGCTTATATATTTGTTGGCCTTTATATCCACACACATTGTTTCTTTTTCTGGTTTCAAAATAAGCTCAACAAATCGTATGGCCAATTTTTTTGTCCGCCATATCTCTCCAAGGCGTAAAAATCAATAAAAATTTTGAAATGAATATTGGCCCATAAACAATTGCATTATATTGTAAAATTGGAAACTTTTCTGTAATTGTCGTCGTTTGTTATTGTCGTCGTTGTTACATTCCTGTCTTTAAGTCATCAACATATTCTGTATTTTCACAAGCTCTATATAAAATAAAAAAAAATAATAATTTAAATTAAAGTTCTTAACAGATAAAATGTGATTATTGAAAGTTTTATTCGCATGTGATAACTTACTATTAAAACCAACTGCATAAATACAAAGATTTATTCTAAATTTAACCCAAAATTCCATTCCATTTGTGTCCAAAAATACTGACACTAACACAATAGTTATTCATATGATTTTTTTTTGGAAGGATTAAATGCTAAAATAATAAAGAACTCTTGTTCACAAAGAATAGGCTGAAGAAGTGTATCTCTTATATTTATAACTCAAGTGCAAACAGATATCACACCATGGAGATTCTTTTTCATTTTCTGAGATCTCCATTGACGAAAAACCACTCAACTCACCAAAAAGGAAACATCTGTAGGTGATGCCAACAAAAAGGAACGAAAAGGCATCCGGCATTCAGAACAGATTCCATCTCTTTGGGTTGATGGGATAAATGAGAGTTGAGTTGAGGTGAGCCGTAACACCTGGCGATTTTCAAAAAAAGAAGAAATCTCTTTTGGAATGATGCCAGATTCGCTACACTTTGCAACAAGGAAAATTTTTTTCTTATAAAATATTAATAATGTTTCTCGTTTGTTCGCTACCATCGAATTTTTTGGAAAAAGTTATTTATTTTAAAACGGGAAAAGTGGGTTTTCTTTATTTGGAGAGTTAATAGATTAAAGAGATTTATTTGGGGAGTATATTAAAGCTGGAAAGTAAATTTAAAACAACTTTCCCTTTCACTTTTCTTTTTTTTTTTTTTTTTTTTTTTTTTTTTTTTTTGAATCTGAGATAAACTATGATCTTAATACAAGCTTAGATTTTTTTCTTTCATAAAATTGCTTTTTTTTTCAAGAAAGTGTTTCACTTATTCTTTTTGAAAGAAATTCTTTGTGGCGTATATGTTAAGAAACGGCGGAATTAAGAAAGAAATAACTAGAGTTTATTTTGCTAGCAGAGTTTAAATTCTCATGCAGAAAGATTAAAAGGTCACTGCAGTAACTAATGAGTATGAGGTAATTCAGAATGAAAACTGCAGTTTTAATTGTATTCTAACGATGTTTAATTGTTTCCGCTGAAAAACATAAAGTTTTTATTGTATTCTAATTATTGCAATTAACTACATCTAGGTGCATTAATTTTTCCTGGAGAAGATTCAAACATTGAAATTTTACCATTAAATTATATTTACACAAAGACAAATGATAAAAAATTTTTAATTATCAAATATAAAAAATATATACTATATTATAATTTGAAACTAATTTTTTAAAGAATTAAAAAAATTGTTTTGTTTTGTTAATTATAATACTTGTATTAAGTAACGTTAAAATCCTTTGTTTTTACAAAAAGGTTTTTTTTTGTAAAAATAATTTAAAAAAAAAAGGTTTAATCAAAAAATTTTCTGCCGTTTTAAAAACATATGCTTTATTGCATGTATACCAAAATAAAAAAAAATTATGTATTGCTTTGAATAAATTATATTGAATTTTTATGATTATTAATTAAGGAAAAAATTGAAAGTACTAAACGGTATAGTTTTTCACTAATCTTCATAATTACAATCTTACTGTATTGTATTGTATATACTAGTTATTAGAATTATTATATTGTATATGCATTATTAGTAGTTTATCGTATTGTATACATAATTACTAGTAATTAGAATTGGTGTAAGTGATCAATTAATTTTTGATAATTCTAAGCATTGACATTTCTGCCTTTTATGTAGAATCTCACACATTTGGTAACAGAAATATTATTCTGCTTAAGAGTTCTCTATATTTATTTTAAATTGATGTAACAAATAGTTCATTTAAAATTAAATTATCAGCATCAGCATCACTAGTCTATAATCTTTTAAGGGCCCTGGCTTCCTTTAAGATTTTCGGCATCCCACAAGACTTTGTTGCTTTTTGTTTCCGGTTAATGATTCACTCTGTCTTCAAGTTGATCTCCCCATCTAACTCTTGACTTCCTCTAGCTCTAAATCCACTGGGGTTTCCTTAAGGAGTCTTGTTATTATAATTCATTTAAAATTAAATTATCAGAATCATCATCACTAGTCTATAATCTTTTAACGGCCCTGGCTTCCTTTAAGATTTTCGGCATCCCACAAGATTTGCTTTTGTTTCCGGTTAATGATTATTCTGTCTTCAAGTTGATCTCCCCATCTAACTCTTGGACTTCCTCTAGCTCTAAATCCACTGTTTCCTTAAGGAGTCTTGTTATTATAATTCATTTAAAATTAAATTATCAGAATCATCATCACTTGTCTATAATCTTTTAAGGGCCCTGGCTTCCTTTAAGATTTTCGGCATCCCACAAGACTTTGTTGTTTTTTGTTTCCTGTTAATGATTCTCTCTGTCTTCAAGTTGATCACCCCATCTAACTCTTGAACTTCCTCTAGCTCTAAATCCACCGGGGTTTCCTTAAGGAGTCTTGTTATTATGTTTGGCTCCATACTCTAACTCCATGACCTAACCATTTTCTAATTCTCCTTATCTTAGTGACAATATTAGATTTCTTGTAAAAATTATAGATCTCTTTATTTGTTCTAATTTTCCATTTGTCTTTATTCCCCTAATATTCCAAAAACCGTTTTTTCAAAACGTTATTCTCAACAACTCATCATCGCACTTTCATCATAATCCATGTCTCAGAACCGTACAAAACAATTGGTCTGATGATGACTCTGCTTACAAGAAACTTTAACTTGCCCTCTAAGTATGGTGATATTAGCAGCAGGAACTTTATGTTTATGTGACTAGCGCACTCGCGTTCGGGGCACAGATTTGAGGATCAAGTTACTGCGGTGCCATGGAGATTTGCAGCGGTTCGGAATCCACTTTAAACCATAGGTCTAGGTCTAATATGACTATTGGGAATATTAATATGACTTTGGAGGACAACCGCACCTTGTGAAAAAAAGGAAACATCTCTTGTCTCGAAATCTGTCAATAGGCATACGGTGTCGGTCCACCATGAGGCTGTTGAGCCAATGAAGAAGATATTAACAGCTTTTATAGTGCATATTAGCAGCGAATCCCTGCAGTGGTTAGAGCTCTGATTTCAAGGTACATTTCATTTTGGTCATTAATTTGAACCCCAGATATTTGAACTCATTGAACCAAATATTTGAATTCACTTAAAATGAATTACAAACTTAAATAATATATGTTTTAGAAATTGGTGTGATTTAAAACATTGTATAAGAGCATTATACTAGAAAATGAAAATTAATGATTAATAAATACTTGTCAAAATCAATTTTGACACAACATGTATTCAATTTTACAAGTACTTGTGAATTTCGAAAACAACTTAATCTCTTCATAATTTTTATTCGAACAGTAACATTTAATATAAAACTTCTCAACTTCACTTCACTTACTTCAAATAAGAGGGTGTTCGAAATTAAGCAATAAAAAAGCCAAAGTATTCGAAATTTTAGATGTAAATCGTTTAATAGTAAGTAGGTGTCTGCCTTCTTTGGTCGAAACATCCCCTCTCGTAAAATGTTCGAAAAAAAAAATCAAGAAGGCATTTTACAGCTCCAGTCATAACTCTCCGTTTCCGAGCGACATAAATTCTGATATGATTCTCGTAAATTCGAATCTATTCCGAATTCAAATGATCTCACATTCCATTTTTTTTTCTTGGAATTTTCCAGAAGAACTCATAGTTTAGTTTACTTTTCTCAAACCTTTCTCACAGAAAAATTCCGGAGAAAAATCCTTAAGAATCTCCCGTTTGTTTATTTGCAATGGATCGTGAATTTTAACTTGGAAATTCGTGTAATAAATGTCAGAGAATTTTGGTTTAAGTTCTGGTTTATAATCTTAAACATGACTTTTAACGTCAAGCCATGGAAAAGATATTTTGAAATCGGCCTGCGTAGTTTTATTAAAATTTGATAAGTAAGTTGAAATATCAAAAGGGAAATAGGAATAATATAAAGATGGAAGCAATTGAAAATATTTTTGAAATAATATTTAAACAGTATGTGACGCACGCGAAACGAGTTTAATTTTAGTTAATAAATGAAATGAATTAATGAATGATATTTATTTCTACATATTTTTCCCTTTTTTTGGAACAAAAGTTTTAAAATAAATGCGATTTTAACTCTTCTTCCCTAATGAGAAAGAATGTTTTCAAGTTTTATCCCATCTATTGACAAAGTCAATAAGGTAAAAATTACTACTGAATGTCACGATTATTTATTACTTATTGGAAGGGGTTGCTTCTGAAATTATTTTATACTTACAATAATATTTATCTTAATAAAATTTGTATATATAATTTATTTTTATAGTTTTAAAATAGAATTAATAAAATATTCATAGTAAATATAAACTTTTAAAACAATACGTATTAAAATGCCTGTAGATCTGCTTTAATAAGGTTTAAATAAAGAAATGTCTTAAGTTTCAAACTTAAGATACTTACAAACTTAAGTTTCAAAACAAGTTAAAACTTAAAGCAAATATTTATCCAATATATTGGCTTATTAGAATAAATTAAAATATATCTATTTTCAACCCAGAAGTAATATGTATAAATATTAAATATTTTATATGAATATATAATATATATTTAGCATTAAATTATTTGTATTCATTACAAAACGCTTAAATTTTTTTCAGGAAAATAATACAATCTTGTAAAATAATTATTTTATGTTATAAATTATTAATACGTTTTAGATTAATTACATCTAATGTATTTCTTCCTTCACACTTTAGTTATAAAAACTGGAACGCACGCTCTCGTTATTTTACTTATTTATTTTTTATTTTTGTAGGAAATGTTTAAAATGTTATCTTCGTGAAACATCTCCACAGAAAGGCATTATGATTTGAACTAAAGACATTACTCCGCCGTTTTGTGTACAAAAGTAATTAGCGACATTATAGGTTATGCTAAAACTGATTATCTATTTTTTTATCATCAACGCTGGGCCACAAAGAGGAAGGAAGATTATAGTCATTAGTTTATTTTTTATTATATTTAAAATTATAATAATGTCCGGCTCGTAAATTTGACAAGACATGTCGTCGTCTACCCGGGATCTTTTGCATCTGCTTGGATGCTGAAAAATATGACACATGGAGAAATAGGATCATTAATTTAACTTTTTTTTCTCTTTTTTGCTGAATGTTTTGATAAATATCAGTGCAAATTTGAAATTCATGAATTCAATTTTAATTATCTCATTGTCTCAGTAATTATTCACAGAGTTTTTAAGAATTTACTAAGGAATATTTACAGTTTATTTTTTATTTCGTTAATTATATGGTAATTATGTCGTCATTAACAGTTGAAAATACTTAAACGTAGGAAGATTTTGAATTATAAAAAATAATGTTTTTATAACTTAAGACATAAATTATTTGATCTACGATTATTTTCAGACACTAAATTTTATTCAAGGAAATAAAGAGGTAAAAAATTTATTCTGTTATGGAAACTTCGTTAGAAATGCCAAACTTATATTTGCTGTCAATGACAATTCATTCCCCAATATAGTAGTGTATGTATACCTCTTGAATTCTTTAAAAATTGTTTTAAAAATTTAATTAGTTAAAAACCATAATTCTTTAATTGCTTCAAAGCACTAAAAAAATATGTGCATGTTTAATTTATGTGATTCCAACTGATTGGCAATATGTCAGCTTTTATGATATTTCATTTCAATTCTTTTTTTTAATTTTTTTATGCGACTTATTTTAATATTATAAAGTTAGTCACAAAGAACTAATATTTAGAGGAAAATGTGATTCAAAAACCTCTATATATGATGTCGAGAAAATACTATAAAACGAGTTTTCTAAAGTCGTAAATAATGTGTAATAGACTTTATATCCAAAAGTTGGTATGTTCTTAAATGAATGAAATACTTTCATTTATGGGAAACGAACTATTCAGTCTCAGCACAAACATATAGTATTTGAACATTTTTTTTCTTATACTAGGAACTAAATGACTTGACTTTGGTAGTGAATGGTGAAATATGATATTATTCTGTTGAGCAATACTTAAATAACGACTGTTTCCTTTTTCGTAAATCTACAAGAAATTAGTTAGAGACATGAAAGTCATACGTACAGGAATACAAAACAGTATTTTACACTTACAGGAAGTAAAATAAATTAATGCAAAAGCTAGTTAATGCAAAAATGAATAAAAAGCATACAGTAAAAAATCAAGTAAAAAAGAAAGAGTAGCGTTGGCGCAAATGCTTGTCTTCCCAAAAAAGCGAAGAACAACAAACAGATGTCCTTTTGGTAATGGATATGACCTCCTTCAACTGCAACTGTTTCCTGGCATCGTTTCTCCGTACTCAACAGTAATTGTATAGTACTATAATCTTCAATGGTTATTGAGATTACAGTTCCCATTCATCAATAAGAATCTGTTTCAATTGTTGGGTATTCTCTGGAGTATATATAATAGATCAAATAGTATGATAGTACCAACATAGTCTCCCACATATGTTGCATGGGATTTAAACCAGAAGAACAGCCTGGCTAATACATTTTAGGGATACATTAACTTCAATTCCTCAAAAGTACTAGGGTGTCCGAGACATCACCAAAAAATATAAAGATAAAAAAAAAAAAATCTGAAAGTTGAAAAACATGGGCAAAGAATTTTACTTAAAAAGCTTCGAAATGATGAACAAATTATACTTTCTAAAGTCCTAAACTCGTGATGGAATTTATTATTATATGATATTGTTAATGGTCTACAGGTAAAAGAACTCTCTTGGAGGTTTAGGCTTTTTTTCAAGTGTGTTTCATCATTTTTGAAGATTCTTAAGCATCACTGAAAAACAAACAATAAATATGGGTGATTACTAACAAACAGAAATGATTACAAAAGATAGAAAAGAAAACTCTTTCATCAAATCTTTGTTCGTTTAGACTTATTAGAGAATATTTATTTTTATTCTTAGTATTTTTTAATTTTACAACCATTTCGCAAGTTAGAAATAGTGTAAGTAAATGTAAAATCAGAAATTTAAAACTTGTGTATTATAAAAGCTCTAATTTTTAAATGAAATTAATTAATAAGATATTTACATTTTTTCATTCTTTTTTTCAAAGCCAAAGAATAGATATTATAATTCAAACAACGTAATTAATTAATTTAACACGCATGTTTCGAAAATAAAACAAATCAACTCCTCTCCAAAATAATTTATTTTTTTTATGTAAATTACTAATGAACTTATCTTAATCTATCTTCTTATAAAATTATAATTAAATTTGAAGAAAATTTTAATTTTATATTTTCAAAGCATTCTTGCTGTTAAATTCCTAAAGTAAATTTACATTCTTCATAAGTTTCGATCATATCAACTAATTAATAAAAATGTATTAGGTTCAATAAATTCATTAGCTTCCCTAGAAAAGATAACTTATTAATTTGTCATTAATTAAATTAAAGCAAACATTAATTAATTAATTAATTATTGTATTAAAAGGTGCAAACATTATTTCAAATCACAAAATGTTGAAAAATATACTTTCCTTAGAATTTTTATAATAATTATGTTCTATCGAATCTCTCTTTTAAGAAACTTTACAAGAAATGTTTTTTCTAAACATTTAGTATATTA
>BPLR01011312.1:0-28249 GCA_021605095.1 Caerostris extrusa
AATATAGCATTTTATTTATGATTGAAAAACTTGAACAAGATATATATAGGAGAGTGAGCTTAATAGAAGGAATTGAAAATTGAGATAGATTTAAATAAACCAATAGGAATAGTCTTAAAAGGGATAAAAAATTAACCAAAAAGAAACATTGAAATTGGTTCAGGGATAACGCTGACCCATTTTTCCTAAACAATAACCAAATATTTTAAGGATAATAAAATCAAGATACTGTGTATCGAGGTAGTTCTTGCATCAGCGCAAGATTAATAAAGCTCTAATATCTTAGTTTATTACAATTAATAAGGAAACAATGTATAAAAAATACTTTCTCTAATAATTTAACGTTGGCTGCTCTTTTAAAAATAAAGTACAGCAGGATAAAGTTAACTTTTTAATTACAAACAAAATCTAAATTTTTTTTTTAAATAATTAAATAATTTTTTATAGTAAAATTAATGTATAACGTGACTCTGTTATAAAAACAATGGCCGGTGCAGTCTGCACATTCAGAACTTAACCAAATTACTACAATCGCATTTATTAAAATAAATACATAAATAGATTTATTAATACTTTTAAACTATTAAGTAACAACCATTTATTTAATCTTAGTTAACATTCAATTTTAAGTATATATGAGATTTATAAAGATCGTCGAAAAAAACAATTTTAAAAATCAATGTGCTTTTACATACTGGAAGAAAAAAGCTAATAGTGTTTACAACATAAATGCCTACTTTTTCATTTTAGCATTAGTGTAATTTTTCTTGCAGATTAATTTTTTTTTACATCAATATGACGCCTTTTTAAAAATTCCATTTTAAATTGCAAAAATAAACTTTCGAGTAATAAGACCAAACACAAATTCTTTTAATCTTTGAATTAATATTAGCTTTAGAAAAAAAAATGTTGCCAACAGCAAAATTCCTTCTGAAAATCAAGAAAAAAAAAATAAATAATTACGTCTTAAAGAGAAAAAAAAAAACCCTCTCAGTCTTAGTATTTAGCTGTAAAAAGAATAAATGGTATTTGCTAAAGATTAATTTAATTCAAAGAACGTCGCGAACACGTTGGAAAACGAATTAACTGAAGCAAGAAAAAAATGGTGTTTATTCTTTTTTTATAATTTGACAAGCCAAGAATTTTTTCATTTATTTATTTTTTAACGTTTCACAGATGGATTGTTATTGAAATACCTTGTAACGTTTGTTTTCATACGAGGCAGCTGACTGAGCATTAATTGCATTAAATTCTCTGGTAGCAAAAACAAAATGGAGGAAAGTTTCTCCACCAAGAAAAAATAATATTAAAAAAAAAAAAAAAGTATAAATGAACTTTCTTAAATAACAAGACACTTCCCATTTGGTTTCTTTTTTTATTTAATTATACACATTTTTTTTTAGTAATAAAAGAAACATAATATACGATGTGATTCTAGAATTGTGGTTCAATTCTTAATAACGCTTAAAAAATATTGCAGTTATTGAACAAAGATTAATTAAAATTGATTAGACAATACCGGTTTTTATAACATTGTGAATAATGATTTTTTTTTGTTTTCATGAATTAAAAAGTAAACTTCCTATTTAAAAACTTCTATTAAATAATATTTAGCCATAACTATTTATTCTATATTTCAAAATTTGCAGTTTCAGACTACAATGTTAGTATATTAAACATAAAAAACTGAAATGAATATAAACATAAAATGAAATACGAATAGTATGTAATTTTTAAATAAAATAATTAATGAAACAAAACACTTTTAGAATGTTTAATTGTTACGATTATGCCGGATACTTATAACAAACACACTGTTTTTAATTTTAGACAACAGCAAGTATATGAGATTTATAGAATGAAAAAAAAACCAATTTGAAAAACTTCTCTTTTTACTTTTTGAAAAAGCATATAACAAAAAGTAGTTCTCATTTTAGCATTAGGATTTTTTACGCAGATTTTTTTCCACATTAAATAAATATGACCCTTTAAAATTCCATTTTAAATTGCCAAAAACAAACTTTCTGACCAACAAGACCAAACAAAATTCTTTTAATCTTTGAATTAATATCACTTTAGAAAAAAAATGCTACTAACAGCAAATTATTACCTTCTGGAAAATTCGAAAAAAATAAATAGTTAGGACTTAAAAAGAGAAAAAAATCCCCTCTCAGTTTTAGTATTTAGCTGTAAAAGAATAAATGGTATTTGCTAAAGATTAAATGAATTCAAAAAAAGTCGCGACCATGTTGGAAAACGAATTAACTGAAGCGAAAAAAAAAAAAAAATGGTGTTTATTCTTTTTGCTCTAATTTTACAAGTCAAGATTTTCTTTCATTTATTTATTTTTTTAACGTTTCGCAGATGGTTGTTATTGAAATACCTTGTAACGTTTGTTTTTATACGAGCCAGCTGGACTGAGCATTAATTGCATTAAATTCTCTGGTAGCAAAAACAAAATGGAGGAATGTTCCTCCACCAAGAAAAAGAATAATACTTTTTAAAAAAGGGTATAAATGAACTTTCTTAAATAACAAGACTGCCCATTTTGTTTCTTTTTTATTTAATTATACACATTGTTTTAGTAAGAAAAGAAACATAATGGTAGATTTTGATTCTAGAATTGTAGTTCAGACATAAAATTAAATTGATTCTTAGTAATACATTGTGGAAAAATTTTGTTTTCATGGAATTAAAAAGATTAATTTAAAAATTGATTATTTAGCCATACCGGTATTTTATCAAACATTGTGAATGACAATATTGTATTTTTTTTTGATTTTTCATACAATTAAATGGATGAAAAAAGAATAATATAAATGTGGTTATTTAAAAATAATCAATGATTAAATAATATTTAGACTTTTAGAATGTCTAATTTAGTCTATATTTCAACCGGTTTTTTCATTTTCAGACTTTTCAGTTTTTACATAAAACATAAACATATTCAAATGTTCTGACTTTTATTTATTAAAAATCGTTGAAAAAAAACAAAAAAAATCAAACTAACTTTGTGAAAAAATTAATTTACAGCAAAAATGTCTACTTCTCATTTTAGCATTAGTAATTTTTCTCGCAGATTAATTTTTTTTTTCACATTACATCAATATGACGCCTTTAAAAATTCCATTTTAAATTGCAAAAATAAACTTTCTGGAGCAACAAAGACCAAACACAAATACTTTTAATCTTTGAATTAATATCACTTAGAAAAAAAAAATGTTACTAACAGCAAATTATTCCTTCTGGAAAATTCTGAAAACTCTTAAAAAATAAGTTTACGTCTTAAAAGAAAAAAAAACCATCTCAATTTTAGTATTTAGCTGTAAAAGAATAAATGGTATTTGCTAAAGATTAATTTAATTCAAAGAACGTCGCGAACACGTTGGAAAACGAATTAACTGAAGCAAGAAAAAAATGGTGTTTATTCTTTTTGCTCTAATTTGACAAGACAAGATTTTCTTTCATTTATTTTTTTTAACGTTTCGCAGATGGTTGCTATTGAAATACCTTGTAACGTTTGTTTTTATACGAGGCAGCTGGACTGGGCATTAATTGCATTAAATTCTCTGGTAGCAAAAAATAAATGGAGGATTGTTTCTTCACCAAGAAAAAGAATAATATTTCTTACAAAAAAAGGGGTATAAATGAACTTTCTTAAGTAACACGACACTTCCCATTTCGTTTCTTTTTTTATTTAATTATACACATTGTTTTAGTAACAAAAGAAACACAATGATGTGATTCTAGAATTGTGGTTTAATTTTTATTAACACTCAAAAACTTAATATATAGTTAGAAATAGAGAATAATTAAAATTGATTAATCTTTTACGAGTTTTTTATTACATTGTGAATTTATTTTGTTTTCATAGGACCAAAAAGTAAGCTTTATATTAAATGATATTTATACATGATAATTTATTCTATATTGCAAAATTTTTTGGAGACTACAGTGTTTTACACAATACAGTATATGAAAAGGGCCTGATGGCCGAGTGACTGGCACTTGGTGTCAAATGCTTCGGGTTCGTATCCTGGCTGTGCCATGGATATTTGTAGTGGTTCAGAATCCACTTTAAATCGTAAGTCCCGGTCTAATACGACTGTAGAGCGTCGGGCAGACAACCGTAATACATTAAAAATGAAACATCTCCTGTCTCTAGTGAAATTCCTCACAATAAATCCATGTGAGAATATATTTATAAACATGCTCACATAGAATATGTCGATTTTACAAAAGTCACTGATGATGAGAGATGTCATCAATGAGGAATAATGTAATATATATTATTTCTGCGTTTAAATTTAAATTTATATTATTAAAATCTAAATCAGGCATATATAATGTCAAATTTCTACAACTGTATCTAAAACTTATGCCATATATTGTTGCCTAAATAATAGTTATATAACTTGCATAAAATATATAAATAATGGGGCCTGATGGCCGAATGGCTAGCGCTCTGGCGTTCGGTAGGTATCGGGTTCAAATCCGGCTTTTGCCCATGGGTGTTGTAGTGGTTCCGAATCCACTTTAAACCGTAGGGTCCTGGTCCTATAGGATCATATTGTAAACAATGCCAACATCGGTAAAAATATGGCATATATTTGCCAGCTGCATGCATATTATAAACAAATCATATGCATATATAACAATTTATAACTATTATTTATGTTGCACAAATGCGTAAATAAGTTACATAAATAATAGCATAGTTGCATGAATAATAGTTACTAAGTTATAAATTATTGTTACATGCATATTATTAACATTGTTTATATATGCACATTATTAACAGTGTTTATAATATCCATATAACTTTGTTATGTGTTGAAGAATTTGAATTACATTGTAAAAGTTTTTAAATATTTTCCAATGATGAATATAAGAAAAAATTTACGAGCATTTAATTTTTAATATCGATGTAACATGTTTATTTATCTTATTTATTATATAAATTCATATTTTGAGGGGATTTATAAGTCAGTTAAATACGATTTTTATGTTTCATTAAAGGAATAAACAAGATGCAATAAAAACTAATCGTATTTTAATTACAGGTTATTGGCTACAAAAATGTTTGAAAGTATTTAACCAAGTCGCTTAACAAATCCCTTAACGAGATACATTTTTACATGTTAACCAATTTCCCGACGATAGCTAAATTATGAAAATTAATTGCCCAACTGTCATCCGCAATATTATGCAATTGAATTGAGAACCATTTATATGAATCTTTCCAGAAGATTATGAAAGGTTACTTTAATTACGACTAATTAACATGGTGGCATGGTAAAATTTCCATTATCAGAAAAATTAATGTTACGACTTTGCTAGAAAAAGATAATTGAAAGCAAATTGTTATGCAAATAATTTTATTAATGATTATCTAATTGTTACTCAGTAAAATATTTATAACAATCTTTTATAAAATACAAATTAATGCGTGTAATATTATTAAATGAATTAATTAGAGATATAGATTACAAAACTACAGATTTTATAAAATAATTACTGTAACGGAAGAAAATTTCCGTTGTTTTTGACACTGGTGATAATTTATATATTTGTGACATATTTAAAGTAAAATATATCACAACTATTTACAAAACTTAATCATTTTAAGATTATAACGTATTGACTTGAACTTCTAAACTGGTTTCGAACTAAAATTCCGCTTAGCATTTAGTCGTAAAAAATAATTGGATAAAGATGAAATTGAACAAAAAAATCGGCATTCAATCAAAGACACTTGAGACTAAAATTAATTAAAAAGTTGAAAATTTTAAAACTCTTTATTTGTATAAAATATTTGCATTGCAAATTAGGTAACTTTTATTATATATTTATGTTTACTGATATACATTTTGGGATCTGATAGCCGAGTAACTAGAGCTCGGTGCCACAGGTTTCAGAGTCCAATTCCGGGC
Organism: Caerostris extrusa; assembly: GCA_021605095.1. NCBI lineage: Eukaryota > Metazoa > Arthropoda > Arachnida > Araneae > Araneidae > Caerostris > Caerostris extrusa. Next base: position 5,934 of record BPLR01011312.1, read on the forward strand.
GGTGCCATGGATGTTTGTAGGTGTTCGGAATCCACTTTAAACTGTAGGTTCCGATATAATATGACTATTGGGAGTACAGTTGACAAACCTACCCTTTAAAAAAGTCATCGTCATGGAGCCATGTCAGACTTCTACCAACGGTTTCTGCATCACAACAGAAGCTTCCGTACCCTCCTTTTTTTCTCCTTCCATGAGACCAAATGGGTTCTTGGATTTGGTCTAAATGTTGCTGTCTACCAAGTGGGATAAGAAATAACGCTGCACATTTTATTAAGTTGAATAACATTTAATCCCTAATTATTTTATTAAATTTTCAATTTGTTTTTCAATGCCATTTATATTATGATCTACCATTGTCAACCAGCTATAATCACGAGCAACTACACTCGATAACTCGAGCTTTTATTTACATTATCAATAAAATGTTGCAACGGTTATCTTATGAAACCTTATTGAAACTCTTTTGAGAAAGAATAAAAAAGTAATTTTGTTTCACTTACCCTCCCATCAATAAAACTCTTCTTCATTTTATTATGCAAAACTATGCCCGAAAGATTCAAATTGAATAAAAAGTACCCAAAGGGTAGAGAAACATTAGTTAAAGAATCGATTATCTGAATCGAACGGTTTCCCAGATCATAAGGGGTCATTAAATATTCAGGTATTCGATATCGATTTTCGGACTCCAATTAAAAATTCGATTGTTTCGTTGGGACGATTAAAATTTTCGCTCAATTCTCCCCCTTTGGAATGATTATGGGTATATTGGACGCAAAATTGATGGAGAAAGTTATTATCGTTGGATTCTTATCTCTTCGGCGATCCTGGAGATAAAAATATTTGCACTTGCATTTCAGGAATTGATGTCGATAAAGAAAATATGAAGAAAGTTGAGTATGGAAATCAATTATCGAAAAGCGATGGGTATAGCATGCGAAATGAAGAAGTTAAAACAACAGTAGATTTTCAGCTGCTAGTGGTTGGGACTAGATACAGTTTATTTTTAAATGAACAGGTAATAAATGATTCTTTATGATGAGGGGAGAATCAGAGCTGTCCAATCAAGGTAATCGTGCAAGAAATGAAGTTTGTAATCGTATAACAAAAAACAGTCGATTTTCAACTGATGGTGGCTGGGAATGAATCGAAATTTTTTAAAATGTATATTTCTTTATAATGGGAGGAGAATTGTTGTTCTCTGCCACGATCATGAACTCCTTAACTAGAACTGAGCGGCCTTATGGCTAGTTGGTAGTGCTCACTATGCTCTGCATAGTGCCAGGTCTAATTGACCTACACCAACCCTAAAGTGTGCAAAAAGTGACCGTAGAGCAACAAACCAAACCACAGCTGCCCAGTCATGGTAATCTTATAAGAAATGAAGAAGGTTGTAAATCAGCAGTTGATTTTCAACAGATGATGGTTAGGAATAAATACGGTTATTTAAAAATATTAATAGGTAATAAATATTTCTTTTAATGAGGTGAGAATTGTTGTTCTCAATCCATGATCATGAACTCCTTAACCATAGCTGTCCAATCCTCTTAATCGTATAAGAAATGAAGGTTACACAACCACAGCTGACGTTCAACTGATGGTGGTTAGGAAAATATACAATTTTTTAAAAGTAAATAGAAAATAAATATTTCATTATAATGAGGGAAATCAGAGTTGTCCAATCAGGGTAATCGTATAAAAAACGACAGTTGTTTTTCAACCGAGGATGGTTGGGAATAAATCCAATTGATTAAAATAAATAGGTAATGAATATTTCTTGCTAATCAGGAATTGTTTTCCTCAGCCCAGGATTCCAAAGCTGTCCGATCATGGTAATTGTATGAGAATTGCAGAAGGTAAAAAAATAGCACTCGATTTTCAACTAATGGTGGTTCGGAAATATATATATTTTTTTAAGTGAATAAGTAATAAATGATTCTTTCTAATGGTGGGAGAATCAGAGCTGTCCAATCATGGTAATAATATAATAAATGAAAGTTGTAATCGTTAAGAAATAAAGGGTGTAATCGTATAAGAAACGATAATTGATTTTCACCTGATGGTCGATGGGAATAAATACAATTGTTTTGTATAAATAAGTAATGAATATTTCTCTTCTAAAGAGGGAAGAATTGTTGTTCTTAGCCCATGATCACACTCCTTAAACAGAGCTGTCCAATCATGGTAATCGTATAAGAAATGAAGAAGGTTACAAAACAGCAGTCGATTTTCAACTAAAAGTGGTTGTGAATAGATGCAATGTTTTTAAATGAACAAGTATTAAATGTTTCTTTCTAATGACGGAAGAATCGTTGTTCTCATGTCATGATCATGAATTCATCGGACTCCTTAACCAGAGCTATCCCAATCATGGTAATTGTATAAGTAATAAAGAAACAAAACATCAGTTGATTTTAAACTGATAGTGACTGGGAATTCTGAACATTTTTGCAATGAATATGTAATAAATATTTCTTTCCAATGAGAGAGAAGAATTGTTGTTCTTAGCCCATGATCATAAACTCTTAAACCAGAACTGTCCAATCATAGTAAATGCATAAGAAATAAAAAACGATCTATTTTCAATTAATAGTTGGGAGTAAATGCAATGTTTTTAAATGAACAGGTACTAAATGTTTTTTTCTAATGATGGGAGAATGAGATCTATCGAATCATGGTAATCGTATAAAAAATGAAGGTTGTAATCATATAAGTAAAGGGTGTAATCGTATAAGAAACGATTTTCAATTGATTGTGGTACTGAATAGATACAATTCTTTGAAATGAATAGGTAATAAATATTTCTCTCTAGTGAAGGAGAAGTCCCCAGCCCATGATCATGAACTCCTTAAAATAAAAATATAATAATTTAATAAAATAAATAAATTTAATTTTTAAAGTTACATTATTAAATATTTTAATATAAAAAATGAAAACAATGCCAATAACTATATGTATTTTCGTTTCAAAACTGCTTTGCTTCGTATGCCTGACTAATATAAATTGGCAAGAAAGAACGTTCTGTTTTTACCGTGTACTTAAATGACGTAAACTAAAATTTAACTTTTATATAAGTCTAAATAATTTTTAAAATACAAAAACGCTAAAACCAAACTTTTTTTCAGCCCAATATTTGTCGTTAATTAAAGCAAAACATTTTTTTTTAATTTTAAAATAAATGTTTGAAATATAATTAAGAAACCATTTACATTTACATTAATTTTTAAAGATAATGCAATCAATACATAAAACTTTTAATTTTATCTTTTAAAAGCAAATAATCGAAAGTTAAAATATAACGTAAAAATAAACTAAAAATGGGAAATGTAAGAAAAAAAAAAAGTGATACAGTGATTTCAGATGGAAAATTACATATGTAAATGTAAGATTACTTAATTCAATTTTGGAATAAATTACGTTGGGAATTTTTTTGAAACTGTTTTTCTTATTTTTTTCCCCAATTTATAATCTACAAAATCTGAACCTCAATTAAATGAATAACTTAGATAAATCTAGCTTCAAATATAAACAATCTGCAAATTAGTTACACGCACATTAATTAAAAATGATCCTTTATGCATAACAAAATGTTACAAAAAAAGAGTTAATTAATTTAATAACTTAATCATGAAAATGGCGGTTAAAAAATGAAGATTCTAAAAAAAAATTCTTCCACAAAATTTACTGGTTAGAATCATCTGATTAAATAAAACTTTTTTTCTTTAATATTTTTCCATTATATATTTTTATAGGAAAAGGAGCAAATTTAGTATTTTTATGTGATTAATTATCTAAATAAATTAAAGAAAACTTAGCTTTGAATTATATGTCATGAAAAGCGATATGCAAGGTGTTTAATTATATCTACAGGAAAGTGAAGGGTTAGCTATGAGATTAATTACTTTAATAAGCATAATTTAAGTAGTAGTAAATTTTTACCAACATATTTATTTTTACAAATATGTATTCTGTATGTTTTAAGATAACAGTTAAAATAGATTTCAGAAAAAAGTCTTAAAAATATAATTGTTTAAAATTAGTAATATTTAAATTAGTCTAATTAAATCTCTAATTTTAATTAATTAACTCGTATCATTTGTATGAAAGATAATTTTATTGTTTATTATACCTTGCCACGAAATATGAGATTAGTTCAACGTATATTTAAACATATTTCGAAGAATTTATGCACATTTCTAAGTAATTGTATCATATTATTGTTTCTGATTTACGTCGATTTGAATTATCATTGTGAAAAAATTCTAGTATTCTATAAATTGTTTATCTTATAAAATAGTATATGCAGATTTCTATAAACAGTCACTCTCTTCCAATGGCTAACTATCTGCCTAACGCTCTGGCCTTTGGTAGCACAGGCTTCTGGTTCAAATCCTGGTGGTGGCATGGATTATTGTGAGTGATTGAATTCCCGTTAAACTTCAGGTTCCAGTAAAATTAGTCCATAGTGTGCAGAAAATGACCGTAGAGAGACAGACCAAACTAAACCCAATGGCCAGAACAGAAGATAATAATTATCGCTGAAGTAACCATAGAATCCTTATTTTATACATCTAACTAACTCCCAGGCGCAACAGTTCATGTTGACCATGGCCTCTCTAACAATACGAGTCCAAAATCGTCTGCCTGAAGCTCTGGTTTTCCAATATGAGATTTTTAGGTTATTCAAATCCTTTTCCACTTCATCAATCCATCATTTTTCTGTGGAACTACCCCTTGAAAATCTTCTTTGTGCCTCTGCTGTCGTCCATTCTCTCTCTATATTCCATACACTGAATTATCTTGGACTTTATATAATTTATGATATACTTTTTTCTCCAAACAATAATTACTGCTATTGCAGAGATATATTTCTCAAAATTAAAACTGATAAAAACCTGTTTAAGAATTTCTATGGGACAAGACAGATTACGCAATTTGGTTACATCCATCGAACATTCCTTGGCCTGAAACTTGAAGTTTGATGTTGTCATTGACACTTTTGCTGATCAGAAATCCCTTAAAAAAAGAAATTTAAAAAATAAAAGTTGTACTAAAAAAAAACCGGTCATTTTGATTTAATACCCTTTAAATTAAAAGTTCATAGTATCAACCATTTCGAAACAGGAGATGCATTCTTTTATTACGTTGTCAGCCTTACGCCCAAATGTCTTTTCATCTATCTATCGACAAGATATTAAATTTTAATCATACGCTTTAGATTTTCAAAAAGTATTAAATAATGTGTGAGTGTTTGTATGGCATGCCTATGATGTATGATTTCGTTAAGATGATTTTAGATTTAGAACATTATATCGAGTGCTTATTTATATTAAAGGGACATGGAATATACTGGTGGAAAAGGCATTGTTCTTCCAAACGGGAGAATTTCGGTTCGAGACCCGATAAACCACTACTAATCGAAATGCGTTGATAACCATTAGGACCCAAGAAAAATTCAGCCTCTCCCTATGCCAACTTTGTATTCGTTGGTGGTTGCAAAAAATATGAGTATAATGAATTTGTGTAGCAACAATAATAGTTACAAAAAAAGGTGAGTATAATGAATTTGTGTAGCAACAATAGTTACAAAGGTGAGTATAATGAATTTGTGTCGCAACAATAGTTACAAAAGGTGAGTATAATGAATTTGTGTAGCAACAACAGTTACAAAAGGTGAGTATAATGAATTTGTGTAGCAACAATAGTCACAAAAGGTGAGTATAATGAATTTGTGTAGCAACAACAGTTACAAAAAGGTGAGTATAATGAATTTGTGTAGCAACAACAGTTACAAAAGGTGAGTATAATGAATTTGTGTAGCAACAACAGTTACAAAAGGTGAGTATAATGAATTTGTGTAGCAACAACAGTCACAAAAGGTGAGTATAATGAATTTGTGTAGCAACAACAGTCACAAAAGGGAGTATAATGAATTTGTGTAGCAACAACAGTTACAAAAGGTGAGTATAATGAATTTGTGTAGCAACAACAGTTACAAAACGTAAGTGTAATGAAATAAAAAGTAACAATAATTGCAAAAGGTGTGTAGAGTGAATTTAAGTTGCTACAATAGTTGCAAAAAATGAATATAAGAATTTGTGTAGCCCCAATAGCTTCAAAAGACGAGTATTTTGAATTTGTGTAGCAACAATAGTTGAAAAAGTTAAGTATAATGAATTTCTGTAACAACAATAGTTGCAAAAAGTGGGTATAAAGTAACAGGTCCCTAGTAATGATTATCAGCGGTGTGCTATTAAATTTCTCATGGTCTAGATCTTAGCATATCAGTATTTGCCAACAACAATTTCCTGGAAAGAAAAACTTTTAAAAGGAAAGGTGAACATTATAAATTACACAGTCCAGTCACATTAATGTGACCACCTGTCAATAGCCAGAATATACACTCTTGTATATTCTGGTTTTAAGTGAGTGTGGAATGTGTTATTAAGTGGTTTTTAAGTGGTATTAAGTGGAATTCTTTATATACACTCCACTGCAATGTGCTACCACCTGCCTTTTGTAATTGGTTATTTCACGTTGACGTCGAAAGTAGGGGTGGTCACATTAATGTGACTGGACTGTGTGTATATTTTTGTGTATATTATTATATATCATATGTTATATTATTTTTTAAAATTGTGTATTATTTTCTCTATCAACCTATTTCTCTGACTGAATTTATATAGGAGGAAGAAGAAGATGTTTTTAAAAAATGTATCATATTACTTAAAGTAAAAAAAAAAAAAAAAATCTCAGAAAAAGATTGAATTTTTTCCTTCTAATTCACTTTTATTAAAACAATAATTTAAAAGTTAAATTTTTATATATAAAAATATAACTATAGTTACAGTGAAAAATAAAACTAAAATATAAAATATATAATATAATAATAAATTAATATTATTTTAACATTTTTTTAATAATATAATAACATATATAAAATATGATAAAATTAAATATAAAACTAAATATAACTATAACTATAGTTATATTTTTATTTATAAATTTAAAAGTTATTAAAAAAATTTAAATAAAAACCAATGTGTAGTAACATTTTAAATTAAAAGGTTATACCATTCATATTACTAGCAAGCGGTAAGGTAATTCGTATAAACATAATTATGAAACAAAGTTAATAAATGGAAAATTCCAACTAAAATTATGAATCCATGAAACGTTATCTACGAGAATTATACTCTCGGTAGCAATAAGTTACAGTTGCAGACGGATGTGATACACTTCGTAACAAATTTTAATTATGCCGTATCTATTTATTGGGAGATCTGGTGAATAAACTTGGCAGAGAATATATTAATTAATGTACTTATGTAGTTGGATTTATGACTTTATCTAATAAGAGAGTCATAAAGGGAAAATATGGGTTGAAAAGGTTAGTATTGGGGGCATAAATAAATTAAAGGTTATAAAAAGGTGGTATTATTAAAGGTTAGCATACTCATATGTGGATAAAATTATTCATATTTTTTTTTTAAATAATTAAAGTAAGTATATATGGACAGCCTAAATGAATTAATGGCATGATTTAATTATGTATCATATTATAACGGAGGGGGATACAAAATTGCAATAAGAGTTAAAATGAATCACAGTTTTTAATTAAATGTTAATAGTTTTTTCTGTTTAATTCAGATGATACGTAATAAATAGTAAATGTTTCTGTAATTAATTTAAAGAGAAGCTACAGTTCAATATCTATATTTTCTAATTAAAACAGCATTATAAATTGCTATACAAAAATTATCTGAATTATTTGTGCAAAAAATTTATTCAAATAAAAGGATATATGTTTCAGTATGTACTAATCATATATATTCTAAAATGATAACAAGTAGTAAAGGTGTATATATATTCTTCATCTTCACTGGCACAACAGGCCCATGGTGGGTAAAGGCCATTTGCCTACTGACAGACTACCTACTAGTTTTTTTCTTTCATCAGGGACAAACCTCAACAACCCAGCAGTCATATTAAACCGGGACTTACTGTTTAAAGTATATATATATATATAATATAAGGTAAGAATTGATTGAAACACACTAAGATAGTTTATTTCTCTTGTATACACCTTTATAGTTAAATAAAATCAGATTTTACCTTTAAAATAAAAATTTAATTAAAATAATTTTTAATCAACTAATGCAGGTATAAATAAACAATAAATACTAAAGTCTTATAAACAGAAACGAGAAACAACAATCAACAGATTTATTGAATTACAATACAAAATTCAATTAAAGATTTGTTAGATATAAATTTTGATAAATTAGGTAAAAACATTTGGCTTTTATTAATAGTCTTCTAATATAATAAATGCGTTTAGAAGAATAACCAAATCCAATACCAATGTTCTTTTTCTGCATTGGCTTCATTTTCTTTTATAATTTTAAGTGAAGAGATGACAGTATTTCAAATTTGGGATCCAATTTTTGACTCTTAATCATTTATTTGCACTTTCATGAAAATAAATAAATAAATAAATGTAAATTTACATTAAGTGAATGTTATAGTGCGTATGATTGTATGAACTTTTGTACAAAACTATAGTTTCTTCACTGTCTATGTGTATTGTACACTGAGTCAAGAATTACCTCACAATGGTTTTTCAAATGACTGAAATACACTTCATATTTTCCAACAAACAAAAGATGTATTTTCGATATAGTATTGTATGCAGTTATTTGAAAAGCATAATGAGTTTGTTTTTTAACAGAAATTAAAATATATAATTAGAAAAGTTTGTAAATTCCATTCCATTTCAATTAAATCATTTAGCATTTATTTTAATATCGACAAATAAATACTTTCATCATCATCATGATCGGTGGCGCGACAACCCCATCATGGGCCAAGGCCGTCTGCCTACTGGCAGATTTCTAGACAGGAGGTGTTATCTATTTACGGGTTAGGAGTATCAGACCTACGCATAACAGTGCTTTTTAACCAGGCCTACTGTTTAAAAGGGATTCCAACCACTACAAACATCCATGGCACCGCCGGGACTCGAACGCGAACCCTGTGGGCACCAAGCGCCTGTCACTCGGACATCAGGTCCCGATACCAATGCTGAAAGTCTAAAATTTATTTCGAAATTCATATTGGCGATAATTAATTCAGTATAGGATACAAATGACATGTTATTAAAATATAAAAGGCAATTTTTCAACAAATGGAAATTACGAAATAATTTCTAAAAAATTGAAAAATTAACTAAACATTACATTTATTTGCATATTTACACGAAATTTCTCCATTAATAAATACGACATTTTATTAAATGTCAATTGCACAACTCTTCCTTTATCAAATCGAAAAAAAAAAAAAGACATCAAGTCAGTACTTTTCTTATTGATAGATTTGATGTCCGGGGAAATAAAAAAATAAAAAATAAATAGAAACAGAATAAAAAAAAAAAAAAAACCTTAATCTAGGAAGAAGAGTTAAGCCATTTCGCAAAGCAAGTCGTAAAGTAGACAGATTAGTTGCAGTGAGATCCGTTAGTGACAATCAGCCTCGGAAAAACCATAGTTTGTTCGCAGGGGCAATAAAGCTGTCATTCCAACCTCGATAAGGTCAGTTAAACAGAATAATTAGGATCAATACAAGAATTCCTTTTATAACAAGCCTGCAATGTTTCAATTTTCGCCGTCGTGAAAGTTGATGAAAATAATAATTGGGAATCTCAGAATAGTCACATATTTGTTACAATAAGGTTTCTGTGGTTTTTAATTTATTATGTGTTTCATAGATAACAATATTTTTGTCAATTGCATAAATTGTGGAAAAAAGGAAATTTGTAAGAAATGATATAATTACACAAATAATGCTTGAAATCTACATGTTACATTTCGACCAATATTATGAGCACTTCTATTCATTAAAACTGTAGAGCTTTCATATTATAGTTAAAGTTATGTTAATTTATCAGGTTAAATAATTATTAAATTAAAAATGCTTGTGGCTATGAATATTCGAAATGATGAGAAAATAGATATTTTCCATTACAGTTACAGTAACGTTGTCAGACTCGTGGCTCAGCGACAACATGCTCCGCTGGTGAGCGTTAAAGGCTCGTTACCACCGAGGCGTGAGGCGTTTAAGTGTGAAGCGGTGACCAATCACTAGCTTCACCACGTTCGCCTGAAACCGGTTTGAAATCTACCGCTCCGTGCTGACCAACTTTCAACTCGAAGCGGAATTTCACTAGGCGTAATGCTATTTCTGACGTTTCGCTGTGAAGGGGTCGAAAAATGTTATTGCCTGCCGTGTGAATCTTCAACGCTTCACGCCTCGGTGGGAACGAGCCTTAAGGCTGAGGTTCAGTCCGCTGGTGGCATTGTTGTAGACACTGTTTCAAAAAACTACGAGACTCGATGGCGTTTGAAGGTGTTCAGCATTTTGCCTCATTATCCAGAATACCTGGTGGGAGTTTTTAGAGTTTTCTCCCATACTATATACAAATGCGGAACAGTTCCCACTAAACCACCTCCCGGAAGGCACTGAATTCGTCTTCAGCGACTCGGAGAAAAGTCAGAATTTTACCTACAGGCTCTTCATCACAACAGAAGCTGTCCACCTTCCCTCCTTCCACGAGAACACACGGATTCATGGACTCGGTCAAGATGTTGCTGTCGACTAAGTAGGATAAGAAACAACAGTGCTAATCTGCCATTTTAAATGGCTCTAGTATAACTGACGAAAAACGAATTTTAACATCTTATTCCAAAATATTCGAATATATTTAGTTGTTGTCGGTCAACTGTGAGGAATATTATGTGTTTAAAAATGGCTCCTTAATACGTACATAAGTTAACAGGAATACATAGATATAAGGGCTCCAGCGTACAAAAAAATTTTATTCTTCGGCTATTAATTCATTTGTTACTTATATTCTAGAACAGGGGTCTCCAAACTATGGCCCGCCAGTGTCATCCATCCGGCCCGCGACAGTGAATAGCTTATTGTTGCTGTAATAAGTTGGATAAATGACAATACATAATGATAATAACTCGGTTTTATTGACTTATGTAAAGCTTAATGACAAGCATAATAGGCAGAAAATTTAACTTAAGCATAACAACTAACAAATAATTGAAATGAATCCCTCTAGCATTATAAATTAGTGCACATCCCGAGGGTTACCCTCGGTAGTTATACCTACCTATTTCCGCTTTTAATCACTAGATGTCGTCAAGTGTCACGGTCGTATCGATACACACAATAGTAATCGTAGTAATTGAACCAGCGAATTTAGCAAGCGTATGCTCGCTCAGAGCGCCTACTCGGCGACTAGTCTAGAAATTATAGATAATTGCAGAAAAATTAAAACGGTTTTGGCCCTTGGTACTTACTGGTGTAAAAGTATGGCCCTAAGGCTGGAAAGTTTGGAGACCCCTGTTCTAGAATATAGAAGGGTCCCTCGTCGAAACTATGGTCAGACTGTGTTTCAGTTACTAATTTCAGAAAAGAGAAGATGCGATGTTTATTGCTATAGTATACTTTTCATCAACAGAAAAGTCTTCAGTTGTGAGTTTACACAATGTCCCTCACTACAAGATACTGAGAATTAGTCACATAAACAACAACATAGTGATGTTAATTAATGTTTTTACAGCTAAAAAATAATAGATCATCCAAATATGTAAATCGAAATTGCTACTATGAACATTAATATTTATACGGTATTGTTTTTTTACGATTGATACTTTTTTTTTTTTGCTTTACGGTTATTATTTATTCATGTAAAATGTGTCATAGGATTTAAAATTTAGAAAAACGCACTTTAATAGCACGAAAAAAAACAATTTAATGCATTTAAATATATTATGTACATAACAAATAAGGGAAGACATTCGGAATTAATTTGTTATATAAATATTAAAATTTAGTGGGCAATCAAAAGGAAAAAAAAAAAAAACATTTAGGTAAATTATATTGTTAGATATAATTAGATTAAATAAATTAATGGAAAAAGATTAAAAAATAAATTGCTTAAATATTGGTACATCCATAAATCTATATACTTAATAACTGTTATGAATTCCATAAAAAATATTTCATTTTTATAAGTAATTTATGATCCTAAATTGTAAAGATTTCTTTTAATCGTAACAAGCAAATATTATTTCAAATCATAAATTCTCTTAATAAAATAATTATATCATTGTATTTAGATCTTTTACAAATTTACTAAAAGAATTAATCAAATTTACTTAACTAAAAATTACACTGATTCCTACTTTCTTTGAATGAATAGCATAATTAATATCAAATAAAATGTATGGCCTTGATGAATTGCTAAATTAAATTCCCAATCAATAAATCTACAAAGAAATGAAAAACAATTTCTTTTTAAGTTGGCCTGTGAAACAAATAACAGGTGGTCTGAAAAGGCTGACACATAGATGGCGCTACTAGTATTAAATCCATATGATTTTGAGTTAGCCCTAACCTTCAAAAGACACGTGTATAAATTTGACAGCTGTTGCACTATTAGTATGTGAATTATAGCATTTTTAGTGTTCATCACGTGCAGTCCACTCGGCTCACTGTCGATTGGACTCCGGTGTGAAATGATGGAGCCATGTTTCATCCATTGTCACATATCGACGCAAAAATTCGGATTTATTAAGATTTAACAGCTCCAAACACTGCCTAGAATCATCAATTCGTTGTTGTTTTGGGTCGATTGTGAGCTCGCGCGGCACCCACTTTGAACAGAGCTTTCGCATATCCAAATATTCATTCACGATATGTCCAACGCGTTCCTTTGATATCTTTAGGGTCTCAGTTATCTCAATCAACTTCCCTTTACGGTTATCAGAAATTATTTTGTGGACTTTTTTGATGTTTTCGTCGGTAACAGCTTATTTTTCTCCAAAGGCAATGCCAAAAGCAAAGCAAGAAAATTTTTTATCCATTTTTTCAAACTAACAAAAGTTGCTTCACTAAAAATGCTATAACTCACATACTAATACTGCAAACAGCTGTCAAATTTATACACGTGTCTTTTGAAGGTTAGTGCTAACTAAAAATCATATGGATTTAAAACTAGTAGGGCCATCTATGTGTCATCCTACGAACATGTCAGCCCAACTGTTATATTCATAAATCGACAGAAAATAATATGACGAACTAATCATCCCAAAACGTGACCTTCATGTTTATTATACAGACATAAATCTGTCCCGGTGTCTTACTTATAGGAAACATTTTATCTAAAACAAAGTTTATTTATATGACTTTAAGGGTCACCTATTTTATTACCTATCCCATTAAACAACAAATCACAATCAACAAATTTAAAATGAAATGTGTTCAATAGTTGATCTTTAAAACATAAGCATATTTATTAATCGACAAAAAAACAAAAACATAAATTTTCACAAAACATGACCTTCATAGTTATTATAGACACAAATCTGTTCCGATGAAAATTTCTGCTGAGGGCGTTAAAAAATATCAAAAAATGTGGTAACTTTCCTGATGTCTAGATTACTCCTCATTAGATCTTTGATTGTCCAGCTGGTGCAACCACAATGCATTGTCTGGACCATCCCCCTTAAGAGAATTTATACTGCCAATTACCACAGCCTATATTATTCAGGAGCACCAAGATATTTGATTTTCTTGTACTCTCCAGAGGATAGCGTCTGATGGCCAAATGGCTAGAGCTCTGGCCTTTGGAACCACAAGCTGCAGGTTCAAATCCTAGTGGTGGCATGGCTGCTTATGAATGATTCGGAATCCACGTTGAACTGTTGGTCCCGGTCTAATTAGCTTAACGTGTGCACAAAATGACTGTAGAACGACAAACCAAACTAATCTTCATGGGATACGTAGACAACAATAACCATACAATTTCAAAATTAACAAATTTTCAATGTTATGTAAAAAAATGATGATTTCAATAGATGGTCTTTTTGAAACTCAAGCATATTTATTAATCAATAAAAAATAACATGACTAACTAATCTTCACAAAACATGACCTTCATCTTTATTATAGAGTTACAAATCTTTTCGATCGTCAACATGTCAATTTACTTCATTTGTCTTATTTATACCCATCCTCTCACATAAACAAAAGTTTATTTTATGAGTTTGATGCACGTATTATCTTAAAGATCCCGATAACTATGGTTCTGTAATTGGCGGATTGGGTGAATTATGCTAATAAGACTCTTTATCCTCTTATAAGGACTGGAGAATTGCCTTGAATAGACAAATGGTATCAATAAATCTCATTTTTCAAATGGTAATTACACGAATGGGATTGGAAGGAGATGAATTCAAATTCTGGCGGAATTGAATTTAATTAAGCTTTCAAATGCGTGTAAGGAATGAATTATATTTATAGCCAAGCTATGGCTTAGATCTTTAGTTTCATTATAATGGAAAGGAAATATTTTATCAAGATATTGCCAAAACGTAACAAAATTTTAAAAATGAAAAGATGGATTAGTTGCTATACGTACATAGGTTATAGGAAACATATGATCGTGAATTACTTAAAAGTTGTAAATCACCTTGGTTTCCGGCCTGTTTTTCCAACACCAAGATTGCAAAGGCACCAGATTCTAAACAAAGAGTTTTGGCTTTAGGAGCATTAAATCATGATAACTGAAATAAAAAGTCAGATAACTTTTATACAATATTTCCGTACGTCAGAGCTATTGTAGACAAAATTCTGTTGTCTGAAAATTGTTGTAACAGAAAAGTAAGCAGAAAAAAAGAAAGAAAATAAGTTTTGTAGAGTTATGTTACTACTATTTGATATTTTTTTTATAAATTTTTTTTACAATGTCTATGCGTGAATTTAAGACCTATTTTGGTATTTTCAATTTTCCTTATATATCTATGCGAAACTTATAAATGGCAATTACGCTAATAAGTAAAAATATTCTTATTTAATAAAAATTAGAAAAAATATATATCATTCTTTTTTTTTTAAATATTTAATAATGTAACATATTTTAACTTGAGGCCACATGCGACTTGAATGTGAGATTTGTAGAAGATTATATATTACCCAGGTTTGAAGCATGTTTAACCGCATCCAGTATTATTCGGCTAAAGCAACACGATATTTGATTTTCTTATACTCTTCAGAACAACGACAACCACACAGTTTCAAAATTAACAAATTTTGCAATGAAATGTGAAAAACTGAAGATTTTAATGGTTGGTCTTTTGAAATATAAGCATATTTATAAAAATCGACAAAAAATAACACATGACAAACTAATCTTACAAAACAGGGCCTTCATCTTTATCATAGAGTTACAAATCTTTTCGATTGTCAACATGCTCAATTTACTTTATTTGTCTTACTTATAACCATCCTCTCACATAAACAAAGTTTATTATATGACTTTACAGAAGCACGTATTATCTTAAAGATCCCGATAACTACGGTTCTCTAATGTGGCGGATTCGGTGTGAGTTATGCTAATGAGACTCCTTATGGGACTGGGATAATTGTCTGAATAGACAAACGCGGTATCAATAACTCTCATTTTTCAAATGGTAATTACACGAATGGATTGGAAGGAGGATGGATTCAAATTCTGGTGGAATTGTATTTAATTAACTTTCAAATGCGTGAAATGTTTGAATTATATTGCCAAGCGATGGCTTAGCTCGTGAATCTATGGCTTAGATCTTTAGTTTCATTATAGTGTAAAGGAATATTTTCCCAAGATATTAACTAACAAAATTTAAAGACTGTTTAGTTACTGTACAAACATAAACTATGACCATCGTATGATCAATCATGGGCCACTTTAAAATTTGCAGAGATCTTCCCTGGTTTCAGGCATGCCCTCCAACTTACTGGAGAAAGGAATAGCACCATTCAAAATGATATCATTTTCTATCAGTGGTTAAGAAATAATGTTAACTGACCATATAAGAATCAAATAACTTTATACAATAATTCCGTACATTGAGAACTATAGTACAATTCTAAGTACATAAATGTTGTAATAATAAAACACAAAATTAAAAGACGGAAAGTAAAATTTGCAGGAGTTACGAGTATGTTGCAACGATTTGACATTTTTTATTTTCTTAATAACATCTAGCAAAATTTAAGATATTTTTCATATTTTAGATTTTCCTAAAAATTTATGCGAGACTTATGCGAAATAGCAATTACTCAAATAGTAAAAATATTCTTATTTAATAAAAAATAGAAAAAATATATATTATTCCCATTATATTTTTAAAAATATTTAAAAATATAAGTTATTTTAAACTGAAGGTAATTTGGTACTAAAATGTCAGATTTGTGAAGATTATGTGATTAATGTTGTGTTAAGATTATGAAAGGTATGCGTTGGTTAAACGCAGGTTGGAAGTGTGTTTAACCGTTGACCTAGATTTTTACTATAACAACTCGCAATTGGATAACTCCCAGTTTAACATCAAAGAAACGCATCCTTAATTTTTCTACTACAGCACCAGCAGAAGGACTTTCCTACTTATTTATCATATCTCTCCAACATGAGGTGATCATGAGATCTATTGATGTTCGAATGCAATTTCTTAAGTGGATATCCAATTATTCAATACCACAATCCATTAAGTTAGAGTGAAGGAGATCCCAGGTTTACATCTGTTGGCATCGTCCGTTGCTGTCACTATCTCAGAAACAAGGATACTCAATAGTGTTGTGACATAGGTTTGTACTGTGTGCCTCCCTTAATCAATCAAAGATGCCTTGTGAAAATTTTCTGTTTTTCTCTAATATAACATACTAATGAGTTTAGTTATCCATTGAAGTTCTCCAAAAGAAATATCCTTTTCGGTTCATTTCTGTCTATGGATTGTTGGCACCTTAAAAATCAGTAAGAATTCAAGGTATCGAATGTATAAAAAAGAAATAAAATCATTAATGCTTTAGGCCCTAATTGCAAATGTGCTTCATTATTTCTTTTACTTGAATCGTTAATCATGATATTAATATATAAAATTCAATTCAATATCTAGTTAATTAGTATCGGTATTGTATAATTAATTTTCTGAGACAAAATATTTTTATGGTATTGCATCAAATATTAATAATGCGGGCATATATATCTACCTATTAGGTCGCATTAGTAAAACTACAAGAGAAAGCAACAAAACTACAGTCGTTAGCATTAACAAAACGGTCATAAGTATTTCTAGTATAATAAGAAAACTACAGACGACTACTATAAGGAAAGAAACATGCAATATGGATATCTTAAACATCCCAAACTGGTATTTCTATTAACATAGTAGTTTTACGACAAGTTATTTAAAAGTTAGTTAAATTTTTATTACATACATATTTAGTTTTACAGCAAATAATTTTTCCCATATGGGTCCGGGTTAGAATAGACCCATTGTAGCTCATACATGTCGTAAAAAGTTGATTAAAATCGGCACCCAACTTCCAGAGTATAATCAGGTTTGTTAAAGTCAAGAATTCTCCGTTTGGATATACCATGTCTTTGTGCTGCAAGGTCAAGGACAAAGCTGCATTTTTACCCTTTATCATGACTAGTCGGTTTGTCTCACGGGTTTTATGGACTTGGCCTATTTGTTTGCTGTTAACCAAGTGGGATAAGAAACCACAACAAATAACTTAAATTTAACAATTAATACATGATAATTAATTTTACTACAAATTACTAGAAAACCAGACAGTTACATACATGCTTTAGTTAGTTTTTAATACAAGTTAATAAGATGTACTTATAAATTAATCAAATTTACTGCAAGTTATTCACAAGTTATATAATTTATTTCTTCGTTGAAATTTCTATTTGTATATTTACCAGTACAAGTAGAAATTTCAGCAATAAGTACTCTGTGTGAATGATTATTTATAGTACATCTTATTAACTAACCAGTAGAAGCCTTTGTAGCATGTAACTGACCAGCAGTGAATATATCATGTATTAATGTTGGGGCTATACTTGACCTTTGTATAACAAATAAGGCTGATCCCTAAACTCGCTTCGACGATAAGGAGGCAAAAAGCTCGGCTTTCTTACGACTTGCAGCTAAGTAACGGAGGGGTCTGACTTCCAACAAACCGAAGGTGAGTGCCGGGCCTGGCATGCATATTACAATGGGCCTATTGAAAAATACATTTGCTGGCTAAGCTAAATGCAATAATATACTAACAAATAACTGTCTCAAAACTATGTTGTAAATACCGGACTGGGCAGATATCCACAACTGGCAGTCAAGATGCTGCCATACTATTACCTTGTTCCTTTTGTTTTATTTAACTCTCTCCAGTTTTAATCGACTAGATGCCATAACTGCCTGCATTGTCTCATGGCTGATGCAATATATAGGCTCTTGTCTCAGAAAATTGAGCCCCAGCTGCAAGCCAACTTGGGGCCTGCCTGGTAATATCATGATTGGCTGATTCAGCTGGCCTGTGAGCTTTGGAAGCTGCTTCGACAATGAAGGGCCTGGCACCTTCTACAGGCAGCCATGGCAGAAATGAGCCGGAGAACTTCAATGAATGGCCTGTGAAAGGAAACAGAAAATTTTCTGAGAACCCTCTTGTTATGTCACAACATATCAGTGCTCTGGGCTGCTGGGTGTGGCACGGCTGCCAATATGGATTTAGTATTATTGGATATCAGGCAAAGGCCATTCAGGAGCATCAATAGATCATGATCCCAGTACCATGTTGAAATGGTAAGGACAAAAAGTCTACTGCTGAACCAGCTAGTAGAAAAAATTAAGGATCTGATTTCTTTGATGTTAAATTTGAAGTCAATTGCAGTTGTTATAGTAAAATCTCAGCTGATTGCTGCGTTTCTCATAATCTGGCACACATTAATCATAATCTCAAAATCATTGCAAACAAGCTCAAGTTAAAAAAAAATAACCCTATTTTTAAATATCATCATTTACTTAATGAGGGCTATATAATATATAATATTTTCTTACAAAAAATATATATTTTTATGAAACACAGAAAAATCAAAATATATGAAGATATTTAGAAAATGAAAATGTCAAATCATTTTGCAACCATAAGCCTTCTACAGTACTCACTCGTGCTTTTTAATTTTGTCTTTGGCATTGCTGCTAGAGAAGGCGATTGCTTATGGTCAGTTAGCATTATTCACTGATAGATAAATATTTATCATTAGCTCTGGTGTAACCTGTCTCGAGATTGGAGAACACCTGAGGCTCAATCTCACGTTGCTAATGACCTATCTGGTCATAGTTATGTTGAGTACGTGGCTGGGTCTTTAGAGGCGTGTTGGTTATCTGGATACTCACTATAATGGCAAGATCTATATATAATTCATCACGCATTCGAGAAAAGCACAGTTTCCTGCCTTCCTTTCCAGCAGATGTGGTCATTCATTTGAAAAGTAGTTTGTGATACCGTGTCTATTCAGTGCAGATTTAAAGAAGGGCATAACAGAGAACCGTAATTTATCGGGATGCTGAGCTGGTACATTATCTTATAAACAAACTTTTGTTTATGTGAGAATGATTATAAGCAAGACAAACAAAACAAATTGTGTTGTCAATCAGCAATTTGTAATATGACAGAGGCCTGTTTTGGTAATGACCATTTCACATGTTTATTTACTCAAACATGCTTTGTACCAATACCGATCTCAGTTTTCACCTTTCATTGCAAAGAACGAACTGTGACGTATAAAGAAAAATCAAGCTACTCCAGCGATGCTTTCAAAACTGTCTTTCTACAAATGCTCACATTCAATGCATATCCACGTGGTAAATGTTTAAAAAAAAGAATATATTTCATTTTTATTAAATAAATATTTTGCAATATTATCGCTATAAGGCTGTAGATCACAGGAAAAATATAGAACCATAGATATTAGCAAAAATTAAAAAATATCAAATATTTGGTAACATAACTCTACAAAGCCTTTCTTTCTTTTTCTGTGCAACAATTAGACCTTGGGGCCCCAACCAACTCTCAGCTATTGGCCCATAAAAGTTATCTGTTTATTTCATGCATCATAAAAACAAAATATATTTTGTTTAGGTGTATTAAATCAGCAGCAACTAATCTTTTCTATTTAAAATTTTGGTGGATTAATATCTTGATAAAGTAACCGCTTTCCGGCCTGTGAGCTAAGACAGCTTATTTACTAACCAATTAAGTGGTTCACTTCAGATCATCTCCTTCCATTCATTTGTTTGAAAAATGAGTTTATTATTGTTTTCAGGCACAGCTCCAGAAGGAGTCTTATTGGCATGATTCACCCAATCTGTTGGAGGCTTCCTGTTATCAGAGGTCTTTAAGACAGCGTCATCTGCCAAACTCATATAAATAAAGCTTTTATTTATGTGAAGGGTAGTATAAGACAAATGAAAACAAGTATTTTTATTTTTTATTCTTCTTTGCTGATGAAGATAAATATTTTGTGAAGGTGAGCCGGCACACATTGATTAACAAGCTAGCCTTGAACAAGGCCATCGAAATCATCGACGTGAAGAATTTGTTATTTTAGTATGGTGCGATCCATCATGGCGTTGGGCGTGGGCCCCGTGCACGTTGTGGTTGGCGTGGATTCCAGCGCGAACCTGCAGCTTTGTGATTTCCCAGGCAGAGCTCAGCACGGCCATCACTACAGGCACAGAAAATCCTGTCTTTGAACAACCTGAGGCATTGGCGTACTCATGCTCTTAAAGAGGGTCAGACAATGCATTGCACCAGCTGACATCAAAGATTCTAATGAAGAAGGTATCTAGACATCGAGAAGTTCCATTTTAATGACACAACACCTCATGGCACTAAGCTCAGGCTGGATTTATTGTCTATAATAATATGAAGGTCATGTTTTGTGGCCCATGTTTTGTTTTTGTCGATTAATAAATAACATCAGTAAGATCAGCAGGCCCACATTTCATTACAAATTATTGATGACTATTGTTTAGCTCAAGGATAGTATAAATAGGTGACCTGAAGACATCTATAAATATTTTTTTGTTTTAGGCAAAATGTTTCCTAAGTGTTGCAGGCCCCATATAATAGCGCGCAGGGCCACGTTTTGGGTGTTCGTCACTGCTGCACTATGGTGCGCTTTGAACTGTTATGACTAGCCTTACTGAAAAATCACCTGAATTTTAAGTTAGCACGTAAAAAGACACGTGTATAGGGCTGACGCTGTTGCGGTATTAGTATGTGAGGTTATGGCATTTTTAGTGGAAGCAGCTGGTTGTCTTTGGCGACACACGGAAAGAAAAATAGCTGTTACCGACAGCAAAAAGTCCACAAAATGAGCCGTGAAAAGGCTGGACCCTGTCCGTTGAGTCAATGAATACCTTGAGGAGTTTTATCCGGCTTAAAAACAGCACAACAGTGATGATTAGGCCCAGTGTGACTGAAACTGTTAAATAACAAATCAAGCATCGTGTGACGTGAAGCATGGCTCCATCATTTTCAAGTCCAATCGACAGTGAGCCGAGTGGACTGCACGTGATGAACACTAAAAATGCTATAATTCACATACTAATAGTGCAACAGCTGTCAAATTTATACACGTGTCTTTTGAAGGTTAGGGCTAACTCAAAATCATATGGATTTAATACTAGTAGCGCCATCTATGTGTCAGCCTTTTCAGACCACCTGTTATTTGTTTCACAGGCCAACTTAAAAATTGTTTTTCATTTCTTTGTAGATTTATTGATTGGGAATTTAATTTAGCAATTCATCAAGGCCATACATTTTATTTGATATTAATTATGCTATTCATTCAAAGAAAGTAGGAATCAGTGTAATTTTTAGTTAAGTAAATTTGATTAATTCTTTTAGTAAATTTGTAAAAGATCTAAATACAATGATATAATTATTTTATTAAGAGAATTTATGATTTGAAATAATATTTGCTTGTTACGATTAAAAGAAATCTTTACAATTTAGGATCATAAATTACTTATAAAAATGAAATATTTTTTATGGAATTCATAACAGTTATTAAGTATATAGATTTATGGATGTACCAATATTTAAGCAATTTATTTTTTAATCTTTTTCCATTAATTTATTTAATCTAATTATATCTAACAATATAATTTACCTAAATGTTTTTCCTTTTGATTGCCCACTAAATTTTAATATTTATATAACAAATTAATTCCGAATGTCTTCCCTTATTTGTTATGTACATAATATATTTAAATGCATTAAATTGTTTTTCTTTCTATAAAAGTGCGTTTTTCTAAATTTTAAATCCTATGACACATTTTACATGAATAAATAATAACCGTAAAGCAAAAAAAAAAGTATCAATCGTAAAAAAACAATACCGTATAAAT
>BPLR01011313.1:0-25283 GCA_021605095.1 Caerostris extrusa
ATTAACAAATAAATTTCCTCTTTTTTGGAGATATTTCGGTTTTGCTGTCGCCTCGTTAATGTTTTCCTTTTTTTGCTTTTTTGTTATTGGATTTATCATCAGTGCTTATTCCTTTAATTTTTTGTTACTTTTGTTTATGGGATGATTTTATTTTATTTATTTATTTATTTTTCTTCTCTTTGTATTTTCATTCTTCTATTGTAATTTTGACTTTCTGTCTTAATTGTAATGTTTTTGTTCTCTGATGTTAGAACTTTTATTCCTTCTTTGATTTATTTAATTTTTCTAACCATTGGCAAAGGCTCGACCACAAGTCACTGCTCACCATTCGCCAAGTGGAGGTGTGGTCGCCATCAAGTCACCAATAACAATAATTTATAATAATTATAATCAAATAAAGTTAAATGTTACTAACCAAAATGTTACTCGTAGGGATAACAATAAAAGTCAATTCGCTGTTTGCAAAATGTAATGCCATTCTCTATTTATTGAAAGAAAAATATTTAAAAACCAATTTCAAAATTTTTGATTTCAATTCGCAAAAACAAATGAATTTGAATCTACATGCAAATACTACAGTCGATAAGCTTCTAATAAATCTTGACACTGAATGTATATTTATTTGTCATGCATGGGCATGATGCTGTCCTAATTTTGGATACGTGGCTTCTCCAAAAGTGAAGCTATAAAATATAAAACAAATAAGAGTATAAGCTATTATTAAAAACAGATAAATCTCCAAGATCCACAAGAAACTTTCATTTAAAATGAACGTTGATTTTCACGTGATTTTATTCATTTTGTTTTAAAAAGTGACATGAAATGTATATTGTTGAATCCAACGATTGACCCATATCAAGTCATTTGCTCCATACTTCATTTTGAATTATCTGGCTTTTCGAAATATAAGCAGATTATTGTTTCAATATCCTCAAAATAAGGTCTAAGGATTAGTTTATGTTTATAAACGTTAAATTAACCATCACTTAACAGACTTTTCTGTCTGAATTGGGTAGTATTTCTTGTAGTATTCGGGCAAATGCCTCTTCATAAAGTTCTAGAGTGATATTAAATTTTGTTATATTCTTGTCACTATTGAATTGGATAGTTCTTGTGGGGACTCTGCACTTTAGACTTCCTATTTCGCCCTTTTCAGCTCCAAATGGAATTTCCAAAACAACAGTATTTTGTAACCTCAATGGCCTTTTTTTTTTTTTTTTTTTTTTTTTTTTTTTTTGGCTTAACGAAAACTGCAAGAGAAAAAAATCGCCAAATAAACAAGCGGAACCTAAAGTGCAGCAGAACTCCCGTTCTTCTATTATTCTGACGAATTGCTTCATAAATTTCTGGGATTATTGAGCATTGGTATGCTCCCATGTGTATTCGTCCATCAAAGTATGTTCACACCTGTAAATTGAAATTCGAGAAAGGATTTCGGTTTTATATTTAATTTAATTATTAATAGAGCATCTTTAGTCTGAACTTGTAATCCAAAACTACCTCAGGTATAATAAAGATTCTGACAATACTTCGTTGCTAAGAATTTTTAAAATAATTTAGTAAATTTGGGAGGAAATAAATAATATGTGTAGGGTCTACACCGGTTCCAATAGGTTCATCCCGGCCGAACCTAGCCTTTGTTAGACTTTTCTACCAGTCTAACAAAGGCTGAACTTTTGAAGTGGGTGTCTAGGGGTGTATTTCAAAACACATTAAAGAAACGTTGTTTTCTCTCAACAACAACATTTAATTAAGCACGGTTATATGTACAGCGATATTTACATTAATTAAGGGGTAAATACATTCTCTCGCTGCTTGACGCAGCCCCCCCAATCACAACTGCCAGCGTTTCCCTTTCCTCTTCATCTGCGGGTCCTGTCCCCTTCTCGTGGGGTCAGAGTTCAAAGTTGAATACTCCCCTCATTGTAAACAGGCTCTGTCAAAGACAAGCAATCGTAAGGTGTCGCCGCCTGCTGATTCCCGCACAAACAAATCCTACATATATATCTTTCTGAAAATAGAAACATTAAAAAACAGATATTTTCACATAGCAGTGAATTGAAGTCGTATTATAAAAATTTACAACAAATTGAAGTTTTGCAAATTAAATAAATAAATAAATGTCATTTTAAATTGAATAAAAATTTTAAATTGCAAAAAAAAAAAAAAAAGATTATGCCAATGATTAAATGATTTTGTGTCAACATATATTATACATTTTTTTTAAAAATTATTATGTCATATTTTTTTACACCATCTCATAAAAATGATGTGACACGTGAAAAAAAAAAAAATCTGTGTGACGGGAAGTCCTTCCGTTTGAAACTGAGACGAAGGTGCAAACGCCTATGGCGAAGTATTGAATAAGTAATGCTATTTTTATATACACTTTTTATTAATGTGATTTAATAATTAATAATTATGCCAATCATGATAATCAAAACTTTTCCCCATCAAGAACATTTCAATATTTTTATTTTTAGCTAATTTTGACAATTGATTTAAATTTCTTGCAATTTATAAAATTTTCTCTACAGAGAAATATGTTACGACTCAATCACAACTTAAAATTTAAGAAACCCAATAACAATTGAGATACTCGTTTGAAAGTCATAAAGTTCGCAATCTCTAGTTAGAAAGGGCCTTTTATGTATAATTTTTATATTTCGTTTGTTTCACAAAAACTCAGCTTTCTAACTATATTAATTATTAAATATTCCCTACAATATTAATTTAATAATTCTAAAAATTTTATCTTTTTGTTAACAGTTATATAATTTTTATTAGATTTTTCTGTATATGATTTTTAAAATAATACGATTAATAGCCATAATAATTATAATCTTTCATAGCATAATTTGGATGCAATAAACTCAAAGTAAACAAAGTTTGACAGAATATTATTCAATTTTAATTATCATTTCTTAGAATTCTATATTTGAAGATTCGACTTTTTGTTTGTAGTATATAAAAAAATAATACATAAGCTTCAGAATTTTTAAGATGTAAGGGTTATTTTTTTTTTTTCTGACAAAAAAATAACAATAACTTATTGAACACAATGATGATAACGTTTCAAGTGTTAGAAGAAAGGAAAATTGAGATCAGTCTAATGTTAATAATAATAATAGGGTGGACGTGTAAATGTGGAATTAGATATTTTAAAAATTTAAGAAAATAGAAGAGTATAACTACATTGGATGAGAATTGTTCCACCAAATCCAAATAGATTTTTATTCAACTATCTTTATTGTTTTTATTTGAAGAGATTGTGAATGTTTCATACCTAAAATTATTATTTACTTTACATATAGTTAAGAAACTTATTGTAAATATTTGAAATATATATATACACACACACACACACATATACAATCATTATTATTGGTGCAACGCCTCATGGTGGGCCAAGGCCGTCTGCCTACTGGCAAGAGATTCGAGGCAAGAAATGTTTTCTTTTTATGGGGTAGGGTTGTCAGCCCTACACCTAATGCTCTACAATCATATTAGACCGGACCTACGGATTAAAGTGAATTCCGAGCCATCACAAATATCTAACGAAACCCTGTGGCCCCGAGCGTTAGTCACTCGGCCATCAGGCCCCACTTACACATATTATTTTTTCTTACAATAATAAAATGCAGACGCGCACCTGGAGAGTGGCTGGCAGGTTTGAGCCCCCCCCCCCTCCAAGTCTGCAAGAAAAATGTGTACCAGAATTCAAACTTATGGTCACTTCCGACTTAGCCCAAATATTTCTTTTCTTAAATAGTTAATATTTCAGTGAATAAACATTTTTCTTATCCATATCAACTTTATTATCGCACCTGGACGTGTCGATTCAGTCAGCGCTTTCCTAGTTTAGTTTTATTTAATATTCCTCGCAATATTGAAGCTGATATAAGCGACGTAATTAATCAATTTCGACATTACTACAGACATAATTTTATTTTTAAAAAAAATTAATGTAGAAAATAATATAATCTAAAAGATAAATTTAAAATAATTAATATCCCTAATGTTCTAGAATGAAATTTTATATTTGGATAAATGTGTTAATTTCAGTAGACAAAGAAATTTTCTCCCAAAATTATATTTTATATTTTTTTTTTTATATTTTGACAAATTTAAAAATATGTACAATTTGTAAAAATGTTTTATGTTGTTGTAAAATAATCACAAATTTAAAACATTATATTTAATATATTATGTTAAATTAACAAATAATATTATTACACAACATTGTCATTATACTAAACATAGCATTACCTAATACTTCTAACAACTGAAGAAGTTTAAATTTATACCATTGTAATATTTTATTTATAATTTTCATTAAATGAACATCTTATTCAGAGAAACCCTTAATTACAGTAATTTCCTGCTAGTAATTTTACACTTTTTAAACATATAACATACATATACCAGTCAAATTCTGTTTTTATATCTACTACATAAAACGTTTTCAGTTTTAAAGAGAATTTCTGATACTATAGGTAATAAAAAAAATTGCATAAATTTAAGATAGTGGAAACCTGAAAAAAGATATACATTAAGAACTATGAAGAAAACAAAGGATTTGTGATTTCATATTTTGAAAACAAAAATTGAAATGAAATTTTAATTTCTGTATAGTGTTATTAATTCTAATATACTTTATGAATGAAGTGCATCACATATTAAATTTTGTAAAAATCCTGCTTTCTTCCATAGTCCACAACTTTTATGTTTAGAAAATTGTTTATTTTTCTCTCAAAGTTTTTGTGAACTTTTGCTGGCAAAAAAGCATTTTTAGGGGGAAGTTTTATAGAATAGATTTCTAAGGAACTTCTGAGAAGAAATGCCCAGAGATTGTATGCAACCATTTGTAATCCACTTTCTAAAATTAAGTTTTATAGCATATAATATGCAATAAATAATAATAATTTTAGGCAGGAAATTATAGTAGTAGAATTTATTAAGTAGACAGACTAGATTGTTTAACTGCATACATATTACAAATATACATAATAGTACATACATTATGTATATTTACATTATATATAGAATACATTTATACATACATTATAGTAGTAGAATTTTTTTTAAGTAGACAGACTAGATTGTTTAACTACATACATATTACAAATATACAGAATAGTACATACATATACATCAAAAAGTATATACATATACATCAAAAGAGTACATACACATACATCAAAACAGATTTAATCTATTTGTTACTAATGAAAATCACATTTCACATCCAATACACAAAATATATCCATTCATTATATTTACTTTTTATTATTAATCAAATTTTAATAATCAGAATTTTTAAATAATACAAAATATACTAACAATAAATTGTGACAATAAACACCAACTGTGAAATAACCAATTGTGATAATTTTAACAATATTCATCACACATTATAAATTTAAAATAACACAATTGAATGCTACATTAAAATGCAAACACGAACCATGAATCAAAAATATTTACAATTATAATATTGCACATTTTAATACATTTAATCCTTATATTAGTCAAGAGAATCACATTCCATGTCCATTATAGTGAAATTGTCCTGATTATCAGTATTTGACGCAGCAGTAAATGCTGTGCTTGACTTCGAAATATCAGAATTCTGTTGAGCATTATCGGGATTAGTAGATTTTCTCTCAGCAGCTAAATTAGAATACTTTCTTAAGCAGTTTTCCAATGTCATATGTGATTTTTCTCTAAACTCTTTTGTGTCACATCCAACAAATTTTCTTTGAGTTATAGATTCTAAAAGACTTTGAAGGATAGGTAAATTCGATTTATTTGAGTTAACTGGTCTACTTTCTGCATTTAATTGATCATTAGTTTTTAACATGAAATCATCGGAAGTGTGTGTTTCTTTATTTTCCTTTACTACCTTTTTAAATTTTTCTGGTATATTGTCTGAAAATGAAATAGGTTGTCCAATATCATTTTCATTTGCCTGTTTATTATCAATCAAAGGAATATTGGAATTGTCTTTTTTGGAATCTTCACTAGCATCTATATTATTATTTATAGGATTTTTAATGAATTCCTTTTTCCGTAATAATTGGCTCTTGTGCTTAATAAATGGAAACTTTCCTATCTTTATATCTTTAGTATTACTAGGAACAACATTTTTACACTACTGGAACAATTTATGCTTTGGCACGCTGTAGGATGAGTTGAATCATTTGATATAGGAACAGAATTAGATTTAGCCTTTGAGTTTTTCCTATATGCATCTTTTTAATATGATCTTTGTGAGATGAATTACTATAATTCTTTCTAGGTATACCTTTCAAACATTCATTTTGCTTAGAGGAAGATTTAATGAGGCCCCTACTACCTAGTAATGTAGAGTTGTCATACTTAGAAAAATGGGAATCTGTTTCAAAAGAAACAGCTTTTGTAGCATGTACTTTAGTTGAATTACATCCCGCTACATTTTTTTTATTATCCTTAACGAAATCTGAAGATTCTTTAATAGTTGAAATAATTTTTTTAGAGTTTCTATCATCAGGTATTGGTAAATTAGTGTTGGAACTTTCAAAACACACAACAACTTCATCATCAGGTGAAAACCTTTCTGGACTTTCATGAGTTAAATCAATGCAAATAATCTCCTTTTTTCCAAAACTGCACTACTTTTCTTTGACTCATTTCTACTTCAGGATTACATATTTTATCTTTTATATTATCAAAAGATTTATTTGTTTTTAAAAGAGGATTTATATGTGAAAGGTATGACAATGTTCTTTCAGAATTTTGTACCAAGGGAGAAACAGAGCAAACCTTTTTTTTTCTTATAATTAAGAAGAAATTCTGTTTTTCTTTTGGTGTGAGCATTAGGTTTCATTTGTTTACAATCAAAAGGTTCTTCAAGTAATTCATCTACTTCATTTGTATCAACAATATGTGTACTTCCAGTTATTGTACAAGAAGTACCTCTTTTTTGTTGATATGAAATATATTTTGTTTTCTGATATAAATCATTCTTTATCGTTTCATTTAAAACACTTAAATCTTTTCATGCATATATTTTGTTTTATTTTTTAATCATATGAGATGGATTCTCCAATTCTACAGTATTTATATTTTGGTAATCTAGATCATCTATTAGCAGATCTGAAATTTGACTTGATGAACTCAATGTAGACTTCTCATCGAAATTAATTTCAGATAACTGTCTTGAAGTGCATGCTGTATGGTGATCATATCCACATTTTTGTTTAGCATATAAATCAGTTAGTTTACTGAATTTTTGTCTACACAAATAATCTTCACTTTCATAAGATGTTTCTTCAATGTTTTTAAATTTATCTGAGGTTAGCTCTTTTAGGATTTTACCAGGAAAAGATATACCAGGTTTTAGATGACCAGAAATTGAGCTCGATGGTATTTTAGAGGAACTTTTTGAAACACTAGAGGCATTGCGATCAAATCCAGGATCTCCACAAACTAAATAAAAAAAAAAAAAAAAAAAAATACAAGTAAAATTTTTTTTTAATTACAAAATATTTAACTGCACCACCCCTATTTTTAAGATACTATTGGTAAATTGAAAAGAAGAAATATGGTGTCTTAAGACAATGTTATTTAAAAAGTAAGATTTCAAATAGCTACTATAAAATAAATATTTTAAACATAGACAACTTGAAAACAAAGACAGTATAATTAAGCTCTATATCAACAAATTATGAAACAGAAATAAAAAAAGCTAATTTAAGAAATAAATGCAGAGGATTACAATTTTTTAGCAAGTATGTATAAATTCTAAAGTTTTAAATACTCTTTACGAGATTCTAACCCAATCCTAATTTACTAACAATTTTATTCAAAGAAACCCTTTTTAAACATCAATGATATTTTTAAAGATATATAGCGCCTTCATGAATTATCTTCCAAAAGAAACTGTCTCATATTATGCATTGCATGAGACAAAACCGGAGAAATAGTCTGCCGATGAAAGACGCTGTTCCAATTACTATTGTATGCTCCTTTTTCAAAATAATGACTGAAATAAAGAGTGTAGTACAAGAGACTGTTAACACAAAATAATTATGCATTTTAAGAGATGGACGATGACGTCTGATAAAGTTCAATATTAACAATTACTCTAAATATATTCACAGGAAAAGTCTTCTAAGCCTATTAGAGAAAAAATAAATAAATAAATATTAAACTTTTAACGACCATATTGAGATACAAAATTTTCTAAAATTTTAATATCTCTTTTATACTCTCTTTGTTTAAAAATTATACACATAGCAGTTATTAGATTAAATATTTCTTCACCAGATATATTTTACAATATAAGGCATAAAAAGTTCAATATTTAAAATACTTCTTTCAATTTCAATGCTAAATAAATTATTCACCTTTAAAGCATTAATAAGAATATCTTAAATTTAGCTGATAAATGATGACACAAGTGTCACAAATGTAAATTAAATAAAATTCTTTAATTAAAATCAGTTTAATCTCACAAAATATTCCATATTTTAGAATTTAAAAAGAAAAAGTAACAGATAATTTATATTGATAATAAAATTACTTTTTTGTAGACAATTTTTACAATAGTTTACAATAATATAAAAAAAAATTATTTCACTTGCTTTCTTTTTGCAAATAAGTAATTTATGAAAATTAACTAATTTCAATTTTTTACTGGATTTATTATATATAAAATAGTATTAATTTGTTCACAATTAAACAAAAACATCTATTTTTTTTTTTCAAATGTCTATAAATTTCAACCGTAACTTTTTATACATAAAATTGCAATGTTAATAGATATTTGATTAACTTACAAGAAAGTGTGTTTATATGATTTTTAGAAAAATATGGAGAGGGTACCTGGTGATGAAAATGCTGTCATCATTTCGGAAAGTGTTTCCTTCACGACATTGACTTTTTTTTCATAACTTGAATATGCCTGTGAAAAGGAATTACAATATTAAGATTGTGCAAACTTATAATAACAAGAAAAATAATCCTTCAACATCAGTATAAAACTTTAATAATACAACATTAGATTTATATAAAGGAATTATTAATTTAAATATTCATGCATTCAGAATTGAATTTAATTAGAATAATTCAATATCAGTATGGTCAGACAACAGATCATGTAGAATAATAAACATCTGGTTTAACAGTAGAAGATGGATGATGAATCGATTACTTGCTATTCAGATATATGTTGTACAAAGCTGCTTTGAAAGAAAAAAAGTATAAAAGTCAGTGTTGAATTTTTTCATCGTTTTTCTTTTGATATTGTGAAACCCAAAAATTATAATTATTAAAAATTAAAATTATTTTTATTTTAATCAAAATTAATCTTAAATGACAATTCCATCCCAATCACAATACTCTTTTTGAATCTGTCTGACTGGGCCACTTGCCAATTTTCCATGTGAATGGTGGTTGGTACTTAATCAGTTAATCATATGTACAAAAATTTAATAAATATATATAAAGATTGAAGTAAAAGGTACACAATCAGTGGTAAAATAACATTATTAATAATATGATCTCTCCTATATAGCATAGCAACAAAAATATTTTTCTTAAAAAGGCAATTTTATATTAATAAAATTTTTTAATGCTTGTATACTAACGAAATAACATTCTATGTGCTTATAATTATTTAGTCAATTAATATATTTTTTAAATTTTAATCATGGAATTTTTTTAATTTTAAAGTCTAAATTCCAACTAATTTTATGTTAAAAAAAATGCTTAAACTTTTCCTCTATTAATAATAAAAGCTTGCTAACAGTACATAAAAAAATTGCATTATTTCAAATTATGATATATAATTGTGATTAGAATCTAGTAAATCAAATAACATAAAAAAATTTGATAAAAAAAACCAACTTCTTATGTTGCTATAACTTCAATAGCAATTGCTGAGACAAAAATGTCAATAACACATAACAATATTGTCAATCTGAAAAGATGCACATTTGCAAAATATATGTTTGGATAAAAGAATGTTTTGTATAAAGAAAACTGAAAGAGCATTTTTAAAGACCAGTACTTGTGAATAATTTGTATGTATAAAGAAAATCCAATAAAATTAATATCTTGAGTTTTCTTTCAACTTACTTCAGCAGTAATTTTTGCGTCTATAAGCTCAGAAGTATAGTTAACACTGCTAACTTCTAATTCTTTTACAACATTTTTCTTACAGTCCTTTCCTCCCTCCTTAGTTTGTATAGAATCTCGCAAATTTTCAATATGTGAATCCAGTTTTTCCAAAGCTTCTTCTAATTCATTTTTCACTAATAAAAGAAAATGAATCATTTAGATATTCCATTAATGCTATAGAATATATATAATATATAAGGCAAAATAAAATATTGATACAATATATACAAATTATTTTTTAAAAACTGTCATTTCTTACATTTTAAATAGTTGTAAAAATATTCTGTTTCATACAAGTGGTACATAAGAATTAAAACTCCATTTACTTAAAAATAAATACACAATTAAAATATGAATAAGTTGATAGCATTGTATTTGGGAAAATATCAGTTATTTTATTATTTAAGAATGTATCACTATATTAATTTTAATAAAAAATAAATTTGCATTTAAATTATTAAAAAGAGTTCTGAAGAAATGGAGGGAAAAGCAAAGTTTCAAATAATGTTCTTTAAGTTTACAATAACATTACTTTTCATTTTTCTATAATTGACACAGAACATTTTAATTTCAAAACAAGCAGTATTTTTTTTTTTATCAGAATCAAATTCGTTCCACACATTTTATTATTAAATTACAAAAAAAAAAAACTATGTAATAATTAATATAGATATCATATAAATTATATCTATGTATAAAATATAAGTAATATTTTATGAAATGAAAAAAAAGAAAGTGAAATAAATAAATAATAAAAATATGTTATACCAATCAAAATCTTCAATTCAGAAATTGGTGGTTCTTTACTCAATTTTACAATTTCCTCTTTCTCTTTCGCTTTAGATTCTACAGCTTTCAATTTGTTTAAATTCTTAAGCAAATATCATAACTGTAATAAAAATAAGTACTATTTTAAATAAATTATTTACAAAGGAAATTATTTTTGATATTAATTAAAGACAAATAACATTGTGTAGGGAAAATTAGAAATTTTTAAAGCATTATTAAAATTATTCAGTTATATGCAACAAAATGTTTATTTATTTTAAAAATGCTATCTACATATATAAAAAATACAAAAAGTTGAGAAGTATTCTTTCATTGTGAATGATGATATTTCAGTTTTTTATTTTTTATTTTTATTTCCAATGGCAGATTATGAACACAGAAATAAAAAGAATGAAAAAAAAAAAAAAAAAGAATAGAATACAACAAAAATGCTGAAACATTAATCTACATCTCAAAGTATAAGAAATCATGATTGAAAATTTTTCATCCTTCAATACAACTACTTTAATGTATGACAAAGATATGATTTTAAAATCATCCTTTATTTTAAACAATCTACAGAATTCTATTAATCATTTGATGATTATTTTTATTTGACTCCTCTACCTTAGATTATTTTTGAACTTTAGACGATTTCAAATGAAAAGGGTAATAAATGCTTTGAAACTAATCCAAGCTTTTGGTAACAATTGAGCTTCATTGGTTGCTTTAAGCTTTATTTAAGCTTAACATCTTACAAATTTATTAATTGTTTAAGTACATAAGTTGCAAAATCCCTTTTATTAAATCAATGAAATTTCAAACTGCATTGAATCATTGTTCATAGATAGATCATAAACTACTTTAAATAAATAATCACAATTTGAATTGTTTTATTTAATGCAACCAGATTATTTTAATAAAATTCCAAATAAATAGAATTTTTCACCTTAATAAATATAACTTTTGAGAATAGCATATTATTAAATGTTATGTCAAATTAATAATAAATAAATTTTATAATGTACAATTTAGGACAAAATAAATGCATTTTTATATTGCTGTTTGCTTATTAATATAAAATAATTGATATAAGAAGAAACAATTATATCTCATGTTTGTCCAATAGAATAAATATTTCACCAGTACAGTTAATGCATTTCAAATAACAAAATAAAATAGGCAATATGCCATAACTGCAGGCTCAAATTACAGATTTGAATTTAAAGAAAACTTCACAATGCTTAGATGTGTAAAATATGAACAACAGATGGGGTTTTTTTTTTCCGACTAGTAATAGACTCATCTATAAAAACATATAGCATAAATCTTCTTAATGTAATACTAATTTTTAACAAAAAATTTTAAATTTTATATTCAAAACTTGTTTTTCTCAATCTTGTTTTAATTTTATTTCAAATAAAACATTTAGGAATAATAAATTATCTTGGTTATCACAAGTACAGTTTGTCTGTATAACTTATTTTGTTTTAATTTATCAAATTGTTTTCATCGTTGTACTAGTTCTTAGCATTTTAACTGTATAATCACAGCATAAAAATTAAAAGAATTGTTGAAAGTTAAATCTTAATTTTTGATAAAAGTTTTTATCGGGTTCAAGCATCTCTAAAACATTTTTTAATTTAATTTTAAAAATCCATATTTCTATAATTATAAATGATCAATAAAATGCTAAAAGAATAATACGAGATTTTTTTTTTTTTTAAATCCAGCAAATGCTATTGTCTTATATTGTTAAAAAAATTTTGCATTTATGCATATGAAACTTGAATATATATATATATATATATGATAAAATAAAATACATTAGAATTTTGATCAAGTTTATTATTTTGACTTATTAATTCAATTTACAAGATGCTAAAAATCAATATTACCTTATATTCTTTAATTATCTCACGTTCAATAACGTCATCCACCTCCTCCGATAAAGGCTTTAATTCAGCGATGTTTACTTTTGAAAAGAATTATAAATATTAACAATCATATCAGTATAAATTTAAAGAATGATTTATAAAATTTAAAATATTGTTTCCATTTGACTTCTTTAGTTTACATTTCTAATTACATAAAAATTATTCTTAGATTTGATTTATTTATATATTAATATTGCTTTTTTTACATCAATAGCAATATTTAAAAAGAAGTCAAATGCAAATTCAGGGGGAAAAATCCAAAATAGAAAAAAGAAAAAACTAGTATCAAAAATATTTACTACTACTAAATATATTTTACTCACTTTTAAAGTTTCAACTAAAAAGCAAAGCTAAAACAAATATTCTTCAAGTAATAAATTTTATTAAAGTGGTATATATTTCATAATTTATATATGAAATGTTTTCACAATTTTAATGACAATTTATATTTCAGCTAAATATTAATGAGATTTCTAAAATGTTATGGAAATAATAGAATCATAATTCTACCAATTATGGAAAATGAAAAAACTATAAATTTATAGAAATTTTAATATAATTTTATGTTAAATACCTTTTCAGCATCTGTCTTTCCCAAAAAATGAGTTAAACAAAGACAAAGAAATTAAATGGATGCATAAGATTATAAATACAAAAATAGATTACAACTGAAAAATTCTTGCACAAAAATTTGTAATGAATATTTGAAAAGTTTAAAAAAATCAGCCATTTAAAATATATTAGCTGATTCATAAATTTGACAAAGAGATTGTTCTGTTAATTATTGCAATGAAAATATTAATAAATTTTAAAATACAACTTATAAATTAATAATTTAAAAATAAATCCCTGACACTCAATTATATTTACTTTAAAATAATGGAATTTTCTTATCCAGTATGTTCATTTATTTATTTATTAAATCGATTTGCTAATTTCTTTAAAAACTTGTTTGGTTTAATTTGACACTAGAAATATAGATAAAATATTAAACTTTTGTTGTCCCTTTAAAGAAGCTTTTGTTGTTTATTTCTTATATTTAATATTAGATTTTATGTGTATTTATTTCAAAAAGTCAATTAAAAATATTTTAATTATTACAATTGAATATTAACAGTAGCAATTTTACTTTCCTTCTCACAAATAGAGAATGAAATATTGTATAAATAATAAATTTTAAAGAATATTTTTAAAAGCTTACATTTATTTAATATTCTATTATAAAATCCTTCACTATAAATTCCTCGATCCGTCCACATCTTGAGAAGACGATGAACATCAGATTTCAAATCCTTGACCCTAAAAAATGATAAACATTGAAAAACTTATATTTAAAAATATAAATTACTAGTAATATATTTGGATATGCAAATAAAATTATATAAAAGGGGGAAAAAGCACAAATTTTAAAAGAAATATTTTAAGTAATAAACATGTATTGAAAGACTTATTTCTTGAATAAAATTTCTTTAATAAATTTAAATGCAATTAAAATAACTCAATATTAAATTTTTTTTTTTTAAATTCTAATGAATTAATAAAATTTTGAGTATTATAAATTTTAAAATAATTTTTATTCAGTTTCAGATCATATTTGCTAGTGCAATTTTGAACTTTAGTGTTTTAATGATTTTCTATTATGAAATATTTTCATTAAACGGAAGAAACAATTTTAAAACTTACTAAACAAATTTTCATATTGTTGTGAGGGTATCAGAAAGCACTTAATTTTATGGTTTCATAAATAAACACTACACAGATTAATTTATCATTGTTTGATAGAATAGCAAAGCTTTATTAAAAATATGTAATTCCAATAAGGCTGACTATATGGATCCTATTCATGCAATTAAATCTTCATGTTAGAATAAAAGTTTAAAATTTTATTGTTTATTTTAAGACAAATAAGCTTTACCAAAATTACAAAAGTAAAGCATGGAAAAAAAAAATGTTATTGCAAAAATACTTATTCAACTGACATAAAAAAATAACAAGATTAACAGTTGGATAGTATCAATTGGAATGCAAATAAATATTACAAAATAACAATTCTTGTTTTTATAGAATATAATATTCTTTAACAGTAGATAATAAAGAAAACATATTATTTTATTTTACATTTAAATTTTGACATTTAGATCAAGGTTTCCTTTTTCGCAATATTTTTTAAATGAAAAATTACTCCTATAAAACACCTTCAAAGAAATGTCTTTTACAAAAATTAAAAAGTAAAAAAAAAAAATCTATAATTCAAAATTTTATAAAGTATTGTTTTGAAGTGGACCCCTTTTGGGGAATATATGAGTCATTTTTGATAATTCTAAATCTTACTATTTATGATCAATATTCACATATACAAATCAATTATTTTATTAGACATATATATTGGGACATATATACAAGACATTAAGATGAGAAGAAGCTATAGCTTTTATTAGAGAACATTAATTAATATTTATTAGCAAAATCTATCAAAAAACAAATATCATGCAGTATACACAGAACAAAAATAATGAAGAAAAGTTTAAATTCTAACTTTTGAAGGCATACAGCCTTTTCCAGTATTTTAGAGAATTCTTCTCTATATTCAGGGATTTTTCGTTTTGCACAGTAAAATAATACATCATTAACAACATAAAACATTGGTAAAACATTTAAATCTGAAAAGTAACAATTGAAAAATTAAACATTTTAATTCTCCTACAATATCAATATGATCAATTTTTACAGTAAAGAACATCTTTAAATTACAAATAGAAATACTCAAAATCTTTTGGAGGTTGTAAATGTTTTGCTTCTACAAAGAATAATTACATTAATTTTATTCCAAATAATATAATACAAATATGCAGATACAATATACTACTTTAAGAATCCAATATCATGTCAAGTATTTTAAAATGCAAAATCTCAACTATATACTGAAATAATTTACTAAAAATTCGTTTACGAAATTTATTTTAAATATGAAAATATACTTTCATAAAATGCATTTTTCCATTTATGATTCATTCTATTTAATGATGAATAATAAAAATGTGAAAATTATGTTGAAATATGTATTTTTCACTTTTATTGTTATTTATTTTGATAGATTAATTTCTATTTATAATTTTAAAGAAATAAACAAACTTGATAAATGAGAGAGAATAAAATAAAAATTTTAAATATTTCTTGCTTATATATTTATAATAATATTTGCTTATATAGTTATAATACACTCATGTCCATAAATTTAGGATAATTCAGAATCACACAGAAATTGAACTCTAAAATAAAAATTTCACCTGTAGAATTATCACACACATCTTGAAGAAGAATATGCAAATTACAGGAAACCACCAGATGGCGCGGATAGTACGTCAGAATGACGAGAGTGTAAGAGAGGGAAGGAACTTGGAATCGCCCAGAGTGTCACCTCCAGGCTTTGGTAACGATTCCAAGATGATGGTAATGTGAGTAGATGTTACAGCACAGGTCGCCCCCGAGTTACAACGCCGAATGAGGACCGGTATTTAGCAGTTACTGCCAAAAGAAACAGACGGAGCACAGCATCAGACCTGTCTCGTCAGCTACCGGTACGACAGTTTCAAGGCAGACCGAGTAGCCACATTGGTCTATATGCTCGTAGGCCTGTCAGATGTATTCCACTTAGCGCAACTCACTGTCGCCTGCGATTAACCTGGAGTAGAGAGCATGCATTGTGGACACCGTGTGATGTTTTCCGACGAGTCCAGGCTTAGTTTGCAGTCTGATTCTCGCCGGACTTTCATATGGAGAGCGCCAGGTACCCGTTGCCACCAAGAGAACACCATTGAACGACACCGTTACGGTGGTGCAGGATGGCTCGTTTGGGGAGGGATTATTCTTGGTTCCAGAACTGACCTGCATGTTAACGATGACAGGCCACATCTATCGGGATGTCATTCTGGAACAACATGTACGTTTGTTTCGGGGCGCTATGGGTGCTGAATTTCTGTTTCTGGATGACAACGCCGTCCTCACCGTGCAAACATTGTAGACGAATGCCTTCAATTGGAGGATATCACCCGTATGGATTGGCCAGCATACTCACCGGACTTGAATCCAATAGAGCATGTGTGGGATATGCTTTTCCGACGAATTGCAGCCCGTCAACCCCCTTCCACCTGTGAACCGGAACTTCGGAGGGCATTGTTTGATGAGTGGTGTAATATTCCCCAAGATCAGATTGATAATTTGATACTCAGCATGCCTAGGCGTTGTAAGGCCTGTATTGCATTGTCCAGGATTCATACTCCATATTAACCATCATACTAACCATGTTATACTGTTTTTTGTAAATAGGTTTTTTTTTGAAATTTGCTCCAGGGAGTAAAAATCGCAATTTTTATTAATTATATCAAACATATAGCATCTTTTTTGCTCTTTACCTTTGGTTTAATAAATAGACTTTACAAATAAGTCAAATTTGTTTTGCTTCTGTCTCTTTCTTTGCCTGAACTTCATTATCCTTAATTTATGTACATGAGTGAAATTATCATACATATTTGATTTGAAACCTATGTTTTAAAAAAAAAATTATAATACAACAGGTCTATTAAATATAATATAATTGTAAGATCTTGTTAACTTTTATATATTTTATTTCTTGACACTATTTTAGAATGTTTATTTTTATTTAATCATTTTTCCAATACAAAATTGAAAACTGGGCATTAATTTTCACTTTTCGGCAAAAAACTATGTTTCCTTAAAATGGATTTATAGAATGCTAGTTATGCAGTAACGCAGTTAATGCTAGTTGAAAATGTTTAAAAGGATCTATTTAAAAAAAATCAATTTGAGTTCAAATTTTAACTTCTATTTAAATATTTAATAATATATATATATATATATATATATATACATATTTTTCTTTAAAAATAAAAAATATATATTTATTTTTTATATAAAATATTTATATAAAAATTAATTTTTTATTTTATATTTTTATTATTTTTTAATAAAATTTATTCTTATTTTTAATATAAAAAAATTATTTTTTTATTATTTTCTCCTTATTTTTATATTCCTTAATATTTTATTTTATATAATAATAAGCATTTATTTTTTATTTATTTTTTCCTTTAAAAACGTAATTTATTATTTTCCTAAAAAAAAAATGATGTTCTCAATGAAAAAAAGTGTTAATGTGTAAAAACCATAGCATTTTAGTACATAAAATTGTATCACTTAAGATAATTTAAAAAACATTACTTTTGGACAAAGAAATAAACCATTGCCCTGATATTTCTTTGTAAAATTCTTTATGATGAATCATCCATGAAGAAAGAGCTTCTATACTTTTTTTTGATTTTGTTACTGATGCAATTTTTTTCTGAAGGTCCTCAATATTTAGTTCCACAGCCATGATTCAACGATTTCCAAAAAGTAGTAAACAAATCAGATTTTCAGAAATAAACTTATCTGTCAAATGAAAAACAAATTGAAAATTACAATTTTTCTTTTATATATACATATTGAATTTAATGCTAGCAAAATAATAAAAATTAGTTTCAAAATATATTATGCAATTTATTTAATTTATTCATAAGAACTTTTCAAATGAAATTAGTTTTTATTAAATGCATTCCCTTTTCTTATAGGATGGGATTTCAGAGTATAAGTTAAAATTAAACACTA
The DNA here is from genome assembly GCA_021605095.1 of Caerostris extrusa. Lineage (NCBI taxonomy): Eukaryota > Metazoa > Arthropoda > Arachnida > Araneae > Araneidae > Caerostris > Caerostris extrusa. The sequence goes on from BPLR01011313.1 coordinate 18,534, forward strand.
TTCCAAAGCATTGAGTTGTATACAGTACTTCTATTGAGTAAAAAAATACTTTACACAAAAATTAATCATTTAAAAAAATAGACTGACAAAAACAAATTTTTAAAAATAATATTTAATATAGTATGGTACAACATTATTATTAATTTAATTACTATAATTTTTATGTATCGTAAAGAGTTTTAGTAATTCAATTATCAAATTACATTCTTTAATTAAATTAATATCATTAATTCAATTTAATGTTATAAAAAATATATATTTAAAGAATATTAGTCTCTAACAAAAGATATTGAAACAAAGAAGACTTGTCAGGAAAGCTTTAGGATAAATAAAATTCGGTGAATATTATAAAATTAAGATTTATTTTTATTATATATTAAAATGCTAAATATAATTTTAAAATATCTACACAATAAAATAGAATATGATTTTCTGTAAATTTCTTAAGTATGTCTTACAGATAAAGTTTTAACTGCTGTATTTCTTTTATTTAAGAATTGGTATTTGGTTTCTAATTTTTTTTTTATTATTTTTACTAATTTAATTTCACGACTAATTTATTTTAATTAAGTTTATTATACCATCATAAGTATCATTTGAATAAATGATAAAAAATTTATTTAGTTGTATAACAAAATTTTTATTTTATTTGAATCAATTTTTCATTTGTTAGAAATTTAATAAAATTTGATATTAGAAATAAAAAAAAAAGGACCAAGTAATAATGCATGTTATTAGCTTGATGCAGTTTCATTTCAATGAATGTTTATAATGCAATCACTACATTAAAAATAAATAAAATTCAGTTGTGATTCTGACAAAGTTTTGTAATGATAATTTTTGACAAAAAAAAAAATTCCACTCTACTATTAATAGATTTGCACCTTAAAAGTCTAACATCAGTATCAAAGTGCATTGTGACATCGTCATTAAGTAACAGTTCATAATTCATTCTATCTGTAGCATTACTTTTAGCAATACAGAACTTAAGAATATTCTTTTTTAAATAACTGTGCCCCTGCAGCATTTCTATATCTTTACTTCTTTAATCTGTAATTTCCCAACTCATTATGATTTAAAATATTCCCATAGTTTACAATTTCCACAAATTCTCTACACTTTGGTCTTTTGCACATTTCTTCTAAGTAATAAATCACTCCATTAATTTCAATAACACTTTATTTACCAGGAACTCTGTAAGCCAAAAAAATCTACTCTCTTAATGACCATATTATTATAACAGTCACAAGATTCATGAACTTGATTTTTTTCTGTATAAAACAAGCTACATTGTGATTTTTTTTTTTTTTTTTTTTTTTTAGCCCCATACCTTACAGATCCTAAATAAGAGGTTATTCTGTCTACTCCATGTTAACAAAATAAGTTGCTAGATTTTTTTAAAACTTGAATTCAGTTATGCAACCAGCACAAACAATATAATTTATATTTTGACAGTGCATATATCTTTATAAAGCTATCCTCAGGATGTTATAAATAATTTCTTTTGGGTTTTTATGAGTATTTATTTAGGGTTTAGCTATTTTCTTTTAGGATTTAATAAATTAAAAAGCTTTTGTCCAAACTTATATGTATTTGAAATGGGAGACTGAAATTTATTTTTCTTTTGTTAAATTTATACATTATAAGCATAGAATGAGAACTGCTATACTTATAAAAACTTAAATAAATTATTTAAAACATAACTATTACACACAAATTTAAATACAATAAAAATTGTATCTCCTAAGAGAATTTAAAAATTGAAAGTATTTCCTTTAAAATATAGATTCTTTTTTTCTGGTTGATAAATATACAGTAATACTAGTGCTTAATCTGAATGAGCATGGAATAAATAACCAATAGAATAATTCATTATATGCAATATTCAGGCAAACTCAAAACTAAAATTATTAATAATTTCAATATCAAGAGCAACATGTGGATATAATTATTACTCATTCATACTCTTAAATTCAAATGAAATTATTCTCATTTTTTGGAGAGCTCTTCAAAATCAATTTACAAATAATTGGAATCTTGCATTCGAAGGCAAAGGGGTATTGTGCATTTGCAGCAGTTAAGAAAAAATGTGTGCAAACATGGCAAAGATTTTAATTTTTACGCGAATAGCGCTACCAAATTGACGTCATTTTAGCATTTAGTGGAAATTGAATAGAACCATTTTTAGAATTATAGCATTTAGTTCACTATTTGTAAAAAAAATGTTTCATGCTTTCGTTTAAACATAAGTTTAATATATAATGCCAAAATTTGTAATGTTGGCTACAAATTTGGCGACCGAGTTTTCCTGTAATATGTTTTCTTGTAGTAATACATTTTTAGTAAGTTATTTCGCACATCATTATGCACCATGATAGAAAAAAACAATTTTTTTTTTTCTTTCTTACTAAAGTATCTAAAATACCAATTTGTATACATATTCAAACTGACTGACGTAAGTTAACAAATTGCATCATATGTTTTTATCTCCTGAAATCAAGTTTCATTTGTGGAAACACCGGAAGTTCAGATTTGTCGTCACGTGATAGTAGTTTGAAACATCGATTTACAAGCTCTTGTGGGGGTAAAAATATTAAAGAAATATTCAGTGGAAATGATGATAATGAATTTTTTTAACTGATAAAGAGATTTTATTTCGTTCGTTGTTAGAAAACAAAGATGTTATTAGCTCCACAAAATGGCGGTATAAGGAGCAACAATAACTAGTTAGAATTTACGTATCGTTAAATTCCTATTTCGTGCACATGTGAGACAAGATAATGTTTTCGATGCTACAATAATAATAATAGATGAAATAAATTATATTAAACTATATATTAAAACTACTTTTTGAACTTACTTATTGATTATTACCTGTTTGCGTTATCACTTTTCATCCAAGATTTCTGCGCATGCGCAGAACAATAAGGACAAGATGATGTATAGCAGCAAAAAAAAAAAAAAATAATAATAATAATAAATAATAATTATAAATTAATAATAAAAAAAAACACTGAAGATAATTCAAGTAATCATACAGGAAAGAAAAAGAAATTCAAATATTTATCTTTGGCTACTAAAATATTTTCAAACAGAAATGGCCAAGATAGTCTACATAGTTGATACTACTCATGAGGAACATTTTCTCAACTTTGATTCTATTGGTGTTATTTGTCATGTTCTGTTTCCAATGTATTATTGTATCTTGTTTTTATTCCCATATAAGTTGAAAGTTATAATCATTAATTAAAAATAAGTTGAAAAACATCAATGATGTTAACTATTCTTATATTCGTCACAAATGATATAATACGAAATAAATTGTGGCAAAATAAATAAAAATCTAAATCTTAACGTAGATAGGAAATAAAATACGTTGGTGTTAAAAACATTTAAAATAAAATAATAGATAATTAAAAAAAATGTTGTCATATTGTAGGTAAAAATGAAAAAACAAATAAAAAATCAGTTTATCGTGCTGCATAATTTATTTACATTTTAATATAATTAAAAAGATTTTAAAATAGTATTTGTACAAAATGAAATTTACATTTGATGTCTTCGATCTTTTGTTAAGGAGGTAAAAGAAATTTAAGAGAATATAATTTAAAAATAATGGAAAGTTGTAGCAAACAATGCTTCGATTAATTGAAAAAAAAAATCACTTATAATTATTTTAAAGTGTTATGATTTTAACTTACAAATGTTATTCTGAAATATTTTTTTATTTTCTGTGGCTAAGAAGTTCACTTTCTGGTCTAATAATAGATTCAGCAATTAAAATAAACGTTATATATATATATATATATATATATATATATATATATATATATATATATATATAAGATATTATAATATATATATTACCTTACGGTACAAATGTGTAGTTTTTTTTTTTTTAATGAAGCTTAAAAAAAAAAAAAAAAAAAAATTGCATGCACACATTTTTATTTTCTGTAAATTAAATTTTCAATCCTTTTTAAATATTAACATGTATTCTTCTTTTATAGGAATTCAAAGGTTTTCGAGAGACAATTCCCTATGTTTAACCCTCAATCCACGATCAGTGGATATAACCACTAGTTCTTCAGTTAATGCTTGATGATTAACTCCATAAAGTAATATGATGGAGTCTCGGCCACGGAGGAGACTCATAGGCAGCAAGGGAAATTTTTTTAATATTGAAAATCACAATAGGTGCTAACACTTCAAGTAGCCAAATGTGGAAGTTACTTCTCCTACTTTCTGGGAAATATTCGATAGCATATTATGGTTGTTTGGCACTTTTTCAATTCCTTCTATTAGCTCACACTTTCCCTATATATATCTTGTTCAAATTTTCAATCGTTCATAAAATACTTTTTATTCATCCACTCAAGTTCAAATACATTTTTTTCAACTTGTAGTGGATGACACTTGATGTTAATGCAGTTTTTTTCAAATATTAATTCATTCATTAAATTTAATTAATTAATTTTAGTTTTTCTTAGATTTAAGTTGCATGTATCTACCAATAGATGGCGCCAGATAAACTTTAAAAAATGAATGAAAATTATTAATAAAGGACTTCCTGCAACAGAGTGAAAAAAAGTAGGAATTAACTTTTTTTTTTATATATTACTTGTTTATGTGAATAAAAGAAGATAAAAAAAAAAAAAAAAAAAACAATCAGTAAGGTTAGTTGTTTATTATGAAATCTATCTTTGAATGGGAAAACTAGCAAGAAAAAGAGTAACTATTTATATTTTTCTATCTGGATATATATTTCTCTGGAATACCACAGGGCCCACCAATGCATCTTGGCACATTCTTTGAAACCACTGTGCTACAGAGATGAAAATCTCGATCGGTATTATAGTTAAATATTATTTTGAAAATTTGTAAAGCATTTTAAATTCTTATCTGTAACTTATTTCCAAGTCTGTTTCAATTACCAGAACACACTACTTATGATGCATGCTGCATTTAGTCTTCTTTGCAGAAGTTCTTTTCCCATCCAGCATCCACAACTATTATGTTAGCTTATGAAGTTTTCTGCACAAAGTTATAATTTTCAGGCAATTTTTTATTCATTAATTATAATTATAATAATTATAATTATTATTATTTTGATAAAGAACATTTTTAGAGATGCTTTTACTAAATAAATTTTTATAAAACTTTAAAATTATATATATAACAAATTATATGGAGTCAGGGCTGCCACTGATATTTTTTGTCAAAATTCAAGACTTATTTTTTGTGTAACATCAGTGAGCCTCATGTATCATTGATGTATCCCACAAATAGATCACAGACGGGGGATGATGGAGGGACTTTTCCAGTACAAAACAGCGAAATTAAAAGTAAACTCAAAATCTCAGGTGTAAAATAAACATCAATATAGACAATTACGGTAACTATTTTGCATAGCGTTTTTTTTTATCATCCAATATTTTTTTCGTCCTAGCGCGCATGCTCATAGGAAACATTGTACCTATTGCGCATGCATATCTGTAATACTGCACTACTGAGCTATTCCTATGAGCATGCGCGCTAGGAAGAAAAATATCGGACTATAAAAAACGTTATGCAAAAACACTCTAATGATCAATTTTGTAATAGTTAATGAATTAAAACTAAAATTGAGTATTAAAGTAATGCAAGAGAGCTAAGTGGAGTTTACATAAATTTTAGGACAAATTTAAATTTTATTCTAAACCATTTAAACATTAACAATTAATATATCTATAAAAAAAAATTTTAAGTCAATTCCTACTTTTTTTTTCACTCTATTGCAGAAAGTCCTTTATAAATAATTTTCATTCATTTTTTTAAAATTTATCTAGCGCCATTTATTGGTAGATATATGCAACTTAAATCTAAAAAAAAAAAACTAAAAATTAATTAATTAAATTTAATTAAGGAATTAATATTTGAGAAAACTGTATTAACATCAAGCGTCATCGACTACAAGTTCAAAAAAAAAGTATTTGAACTTGAATGGATGAATAAAAAGTATTTTATGAACGATTGAAAATTTGATCAAGATATATATAAGGAGAGTGTGAGATAATAGAAGGAATTGTAAAAATAAAAGTAAATTAAACGTATTTTATTTTTAATATCATGAAATATCTTGAAATTATTTACAGTACCGAATCATTTTCTCTTATATAAGGTTTGGATATTATTTGTAAAATCTCGAGCACAAATATATATATTGTTGTACAAGAACATCTGCTTTACAAGTACATCTCGGTTTTACGGAATAAAAGCAAAGTACCTACCTTAATAATTTATAATAATAACATTTCCTGGTCCAAAGAAACTAAATACCTTGGCGTAATACTTGACAACAAACTAACATATAAATCGCATATTAATTATCTGCGCACAAAATTCAATAATCAATTAAGAAAACTCTTCCCCTAATTTGCAGAAATTCCTCACTAACAATTGAACTAAAAAAATTAATCTACCTTTCTTATCTTAGACCTGTCATTGAATATGTGAGTCCAGTTTGGGGTTCTACTGCCAATAGCAACTTTCTCATTCTCGAAAATAAAGTTATTCGTATGATCACTGACGCACCCTGGTATTTCAGAAATAATGATATTCGGCACACCCTTGATATTCCTAGTTTCCGCGCATTGTCGAGAAACTTGCAAAAACTTTTATGACTCGTTTCCCGATCCACTAATCCCGTTCTAAATGATTTAAAAATATACGACTATGACGTCACTCTACCCAGAAATCGCAAAAGACCGC